>MU223478.1:176533-224907 GCA_018584345.1 Thuja plicata
TTTAAGGATGAGTTTTTAGAGGTTCCTCACTTATGGTGGAAAATTCTCCATTCTTTGGGGGAAACTATTTCTGCAAAATGTGACACTTCTGAGGCCATGGAACCAGGGGAGGATATTTTCAATAATCACTTGAATATTCCCCCCTCACATGGAAAACTACTAATAAAGATGTGTAGACATCCCTTGCGAAAGATAAATAGGGTGGGGAAGTGGAGTGCCCCTCCGCAGGGTGTTCTTAAAATCAACACGGATGGGTCTTCCAAGGGCAATCTAGGCCCTGCTAGTATTGGTGGTGTTGGCAGAGATAGTACGGGGGATGTTCAATTTCTGTTTTCAATTTATAAAGGTCATCACACTAACAACCTAATGGAGGCCATGGCTATTTTGTATGTCGTGAAGAATGCTTGTGACCTTGGTTGGAGAAGGCTTATCTGTGAATCTGACTCTCAAGTGGTGATACATCTTTTGAATCGGCAACATTCTGAAGTTGTTAGTTGGAAGTTAGCTTTGATTGCAGACCAGATTCATAATTTGTGTACTTCTTTGGAGTTTGTTATTTTCACTCATATTCCCAGGGAATGGAATAGTGATGCTGATTGTTTGGCGAAATGGGCTTCTGACCATAGGTGTAATTGGAACATTGTTGATAAGATTGTTCTTCCGATGGGCTTGTCCCATCAATTTGATCACTTGGTTGATCTTAATAGGGCTATTTGATGTCCTTTCTCTGTTTGTTCTTGTTTCTCTTTTGGTTTGAATAAATTTTCACCCCTCCTTTATTTCACAACAACAACTACTGCAACATATTAGAGACTTTCCCTTACATTGAACATTTCTAATGTCACGTCTTCACTATGACAAGAGAAGATATTTTATACTCATCTATTGCTGGTAGTCACAATCCTGTTATCACATTGGTATGTAGTTAAGCTGATTTTATGGCATTTTAAACATACTTCTAATTATGTCTTTTGTTTTGGTGGGAAGAATACTTCACTGTGAGGTTTTGTTCACTCTAATATGGATAGTGATTTAAACAAGTAAATATCAACTACCTATTATGTATTTATATTTGTTGAGGCAACAATCAATTGAGTTTCCAAATTGCAACAAGTAGTTTCTTTGTCTACAAAAGAGGCTAAATATATTTCTCTCCCTAAAGGAGAAAAAAGATGATATGGTTACAGCAATTGTTTGGTGAATTAGATGTAAAAAAACATGACTGATTTGTATTTTGTGATAGCAACAATGATATTCACTTGGCAAGGAGAGCCGCTTTAAACAATCTTACAAAAATATTAAGGTGTTGTTTCATTTCGTCTGAAGTGTTTTTGAATAGGGTAAGTTGCAAATTGAGAAGATCGATACTAAAGTGAATCTAGATGATGCAATGAAAGAGATTTTTCTGAAGGAGAAGTTCATGTTTTGCTGGTGCAACTTTAATTTCTTCGTATTCCTCTTGTGTAGATTGGGACATGTGGAAGAAGATAAAATGAAGTTGTCAGGTAATGGAGGGCTATAAAACCTAGCATTTTCCTTTCCAAACTTGTCCAAAACCTTGTTAATATATTTCTCTTGTGACAAATTGATTTCCTTCTTCCATCAACCTTAAATTATAGTCATACCTGTTGACGGGTTTTTGCTGACCGGGTCTGCCAACAGTCATAAGTTGTCACCCGGTTCTGGAGAAATCGGCCAACTCCGCCTGCAAAGGTTTTCTGAGGGAAATGAATCCTCCAGGGCTTCAAGCACCTGGGTGTCGGGTCATGATGGTGCGGGGCTCGGTCGGGAGAGGTGACTATTTTCAATGGGGATAGCTGGTTTCTTCAACTCATCTTCTCTGGGGATTCGATTAAAGTAAGGTTTTCCTGAGTGTTCTATACTTAGCAAATAAAGTAAAAAAGATCCTATAGGGTTAGAATTATTTCATCTAACTATAGTCATGCTAAAATGTCCGAAACATCAATGATACCCTGGTAAACTATACTAAATACCGAAGAAATACATAACCATCAGCTAGCATTTTATCAGTAGCGAGAGTAAAGAGTTCATTAATCTACTTTATCACACCAGAGTAAAAGACATAAAGAACATCAAAACATGAAATACCATTAACTCAGAAGCAGGAATGCCAACAACGTCATTGCCAAGAATTCTTCCTTCTTCATTAATATTCAGTCCAGCAGGCACTGGTGCGTGATACAATGGCGGCTCCAGGGGAGCATCTAACTATCAAGAACAGAACAGTGGAGCATTGAGCTCTGCAACTAAAATCAGAAATTGTTTTTCTATTGCTATGGACAACAAAATCATCAATTTTGCCGACCCTTGGAAATAGGCCGATTTGCCTATTTATACAACTCTCTTAACCCTAACCCTATTTACATCATGTCTCAATAAAATACAATATCCAGGGGCCGGTACTACCTGCGCCACCCTACAAAAGACCTAGAGACGGAATAGGTCTGCCATGTCAAAAGAATAAGATAAGAATATACATTAGAAGAATCGGTCTCGAGAAGAGAACCGAAGAGGAGAAAGGAAGGAAGTAGGTCCCTTGAGGACCGAGGCTACATGCCTCATAAATAGGAAATGCGACGCCCTGTCTCCAACGTGCCAGGGGTACCTCCGAACGGCGCCTCGAGAAGACCACCCTGTCAGAAGACCAANCCAACTACCAAGCTGACACCCCTTGATGTGGCCAACCACCTTCTGACAGCCTTTATTAACCGCTTCTGAAAGTGACCGATCGGCCTCAGGGACCGGGACATGGATCACTTTAAAGAATATAAAATTGTTGGATCCAAGACTCTGGGATCTGGGAACTTACATCCCCAAAAGAATAAAGAATACTCAATGTGAGTTCTTCCCCGGCCTCTGAAGAAAGCTCAAGGTTGCTTGTTATCACTGAAGGCCTGGAGGAGGCAAAAAATGCCATCCTCATCTATCTCTTTTAGGCTGGCCCTTCTGTGCCTGGCCACTTCAACTTGTTCCCCCAGGTCCGGAACATTCCCTTTGAATTCATCTGCCATTCTGGCAGTGTCATGACCCTTAAGTATCATCTTGGTTAGTTTCGCCATCTGGGCCCCATCTATTCCCTCCAGAGATTGATACTGGGATTTCATTATTTCATCAAAACTCCCCAAAACTGAATCTTCGGGGGTATAAGTATCTGTACTAAGGGGATCAGCCCCAGAAGCCTTTATCACAAAAGACTTGTATAAATTAGAAGAATACTTTACGGTATTTACCTTTTCTTGTAAGGACTCTACCAGTTCCTTGGTTACCTCCAATGTGAGGTCAAGTCTGGAGTGCTGAGTTCTTACAAAATCAAATGATTCCTCACCCAGAATTCCAGATTCGAAAATTATATCTTCTCCCAAGGTGAGGAGCTCTTCGAGCTCTACCTTCCACGCTTGGTAATTTTCGGCGTCACTCTCCCACTACTCAATAAGCACTTCCGCTTGATGAATAACTTGTTAGGCTGTGTATAAGTCTGGGAGAGTGGACGCCAGGAAACGCCGGGTGTTTCCTATCTGGAGTGCGACCCATTCGTCTACTGCTTGGGCCTTCTTTTTCATTACTCGCAGGGATTCTATGTCACTCTGCGGTAATTCTTCTGATGTGGAGGTCTCCAGAGGGGTGGCATTGATGGGTCTGGCCAACTCAGTAAGCAATCCCATAAGATTTGCATTTTTCTCTTTCTCAGCTTTGACCCTCTGGGCCTCTTTCTCATATCGGGCCTCCACTACCCGTGCTGCCTCCTTAAGCAAGTCCACCTTGCCTTGCTTTCCTCTTTTGCCCAGGGATACCTCTGCAAAATTATAATCTGTGGGGTCTACAGTTGCTTCATCAGCGTCTAGGGGAGGTGTTGCCACAATGACAATCGTTTCTCCGCCTGGCCCAGTTCGCAAAGTGTGAACTGTCCAGACTTTCTTCACCTTCAGGGTCTGAACTTGGGCCATCATTTCAGCCAGGGAGAGAGGAATCACCAGAGTGGACTGAGCTTTTCTCTTTTTTCTTTCTACCAGCCACTGAGGGGGGAGGGGTGGCCTTCCTGCCACAGTTTTCTCTCCTGATTCTTTCCCTGTATCCAGTGGTTGTTGCTCCCCAGTGACGTGGACTTCATCCGTCCTCCCTGCCTCAACTTCTTCTACAGCAACATCCTTTTCAACCTCCATCTCCTCAGCCTGGTCCCGTATATCAATCTCTGGGTCTAGACCTTGGTAGGCTTCCTCGGGGATTTCTTCTTCAAGCTTCTCTTCTTCTTCTCATTCTTCTTCTGCCAGGGCTTCTTCCTCTGTTGGTATTAGGGGAGGTATCGGGCCAAGATTTAGAGTTTGGGCCACCGTGATAACTTGCCCAAAATTTGCCCCCGGGAGTGGCCTTGGGAATGTGGCGGCTGGGTTTACGGTTATTTCAGGAGGTCCGGTTCCCCCAGCGGATGCCATTTGTTCACCTAGCTTTAGTTGGTCCACTCCCGAACCTTGCATCTCTTGAGCCCCGGAGATAATCTCCGGCTCTGGCTCCTCTTCTGTTTCCTGCTCCTGTTCTTGTGCAGGTTCCTGTTCCCAGTCTTCTAGGTCCGCAGCCTCTTTCTCTTTCTCCGGGACTTCTGTCCTTGCTTGTGTATCATCCCCTTGCAAATTACCGAACTCATCTGCCACAAATACATCAAATTATTCTTCATGAGGGGGGCTAGCTGGGACCTCTGCTGGCTCTGCTTCTTTCTCTGGTTCCGAGGAACTGGAAGAAAGGATCTCCACTTCTCGGGGAAGGGATGCCCTTGGCACTGGTTCTGCCTTGGGTTATTTGATATGTTTCCTCTTCCTCCTGGTAATCAAAGGTGGCCCCGCATCGGCAATTTTTGTTGCCTCCATGGGATCCACTCCCGTTGCCTTTATCATCAGGGCTGCCAACGATGGGGAGGAGGGGGGACGAATTAGTCCGGCCATGAGTGGGGGAGTGGCCAGCCTCGTTATTAACTGTTCCCTCATCTACTGGGAGGCTGCCACAGACTGCTTTATCTATTCTTGTATGGGGACTTTTTGCGCGGAGGGGGTTGTAGCTGTTCCCTTTCCTTTGTCTGCACCCTGTGAAGAAGTCCCGGCCCCCGGGGTCAATGTAGGTATCGGCTGTGGTGCTAATTTTGGCGCCGTTCGGGGAGCTTGACACATACTTCCGGGGCACACCCTTTTGAAATAGGCGTGACTTCGCTCGACCACCTCTCAAGTGAAGTCCTCAATCGTGGGCCCCTCTTGGGCGGCCCAATCCATCGCCGGTAGTAACATTTTATCGATCCCCTTTTCTTTGTACTGGGGATCTATGGTGGGAGTGGCATCTGAGAAGCCCTCTGGGAATCTCTGGAGCTTTAGTTCTTGCATCATTCCAGCCGTCATTCTATCATAGTGCCTACTCCGCACATCCATGTCATCTTGGCGATCAGCCCAGAAGTATTCCATGTGTATATGATGGGGCTCCGAAGCCCGGGGCAGTGCTGTTGCAATATTGCCATGCAAATCAAAGTTCTTCCGCGCCAGATAGAATTCCTGCAAGTTATAACTTTTCAGATCATTGTCTACCTCTTTCGCGGCGGCTAGACTGTAGGTGTAGTTCCCACAGGTGATTGGGAATGAGACGTTGGGGACCTTCTTGAGGGCCAAGAAGGCGTGCAACTCCATTATCTGCCGGCAGTATTCCAGCAGCACGATCTTGTCCCCACAATGCTTGGGCAACAAGTAGGGATTCCCAGAGAAGCCGGCGACCCTAATGTATGTATGCTGCTAGAATTGGATATAGTAGTGTCCATAACTACTAACTAACTTCATCACCTCAGTAGATAGGCGGTATCCAGCGTCCCGGGTGGGTGTGAGCAGGTGATAGTAAATGAACGAATCATTTACTCGGCAAAAATTGGGGAAGCTGGCCTCCCATTGAATCTGTGGGAAATGGTCCCACAGTGCTTTTTGTCCCAGGCCAATCCCAAGAACGCCATCTGTAAGTAGGCCATTGGAGTAGGGTCTCTACTGGGCCAGGGCCCAGAAAACATAAGAAGACATGTAGAACTTCTTCTTCTTGTTCGCCTGGAGGAACTGGGAGTCGACGTGATTGGAGATTATTGTCGCCCAGTCAAAGAATTCTCCCTTTTTGGAGATGCCGAGGAGGAAATAGTACATCCACTTGGCAAACTCCTGGGCAGAAGGTTTCCCAAATACCTGGGCTAATGCTATTATCCCCATTTGGATGCTCTCCTTGAATTCAAAGCGGGGGATATCTATCTTCATTCTCTTTGGGTCCCTCTTCAGGGCCTTGAGCCAATGGGTGTTCATGTACACCCGGGCCGCATCCTCCAGTTGTGTAAACTATTTCAAGGCATCAGTCCTTGTAACCACCGTGGTTCTATCAAATTGCGGGATACCTAGGCCTGCCTGGAATGTGACTGGGTCAAGGGACACCAATGGAGTGGGGTATCCTGTGGGTTCTGCAGCTGCAAGCATAATGGCCCAAACAGAAGATTTGTAGTTGGCAGCCAGTGTTAGGACAAGCTCCAGAGACTGCACGGAGCACGGGAAGCAAGCTGCCTGGAGGATTCCGGAACCTCCGACATTGATTGCGAGTTGATCTCCAGCCTGTCGCTGGATGTGCATTATCTTTACCAGGGCCTGCATTTCTGTCCAGGTTCTGACATTGGCGTCGGTTATCAGTTTTACCTTGGACTCAATCTTTGAGCCCACGATGCCATTATCCTATACATACTTCATGGTGAGGGAAAGTTTTTCCAGGGCTTTCTCCATCTTTAACTTTGTTGCTGCCCTAGTTTCTGTTGTGGTTGGTAATTCTGGGTTTTCGGGAGGAGATGATGCGGACGCTTTAGACATGTTTGGAAGATAACTCCGAAAACCTGTGAGACAAAGTGACCGTCAGAACATGTTTATCAAAATAATCATTATGGGGTCCAGGAAATCTTACCACCGTGGTGTGTGCCTTCCCTGAAAAGTTAGTTTTATGCAAAGATACCCGAAAATCAAAACACATAGTAAACTTAAGATATCAACACATTTGGGTCTGAGGAATTTCATCACGCTTTGGCGAAGACACAGGATGGATGGTGGTAAGAGGCCCGAAGCCAGGAGAAACGACCATTAGCTAAGATTCACGAAAAGGCAAGTTGTTGAGCCCACGTGGACGCCACGTGCGTTGGCATTAAATGGATGTGATGGCGATGACGGCGGAGCCAACTGTTTGAATGCGCGAAAAGGGAAAGCCACTTGGCTGGGATTGATTGCGTGCATGGGACGTAAATGAGGTTCTGACAGCCTTCATGGAGGAGAGAGAAAACTACCTATTTGAAACCGGCAGGGAGCCAAGTTTCAAACAGGTGGTTTTCTGCCTCAAAGTGAACTCGAAGGCGGAAAACCAGACACAGAGGTGACTCGACCAGCTCGTCAAGTCACCTGGAAGGATATACACAAAGCCAAAGGATATACACACAGAAATAGGGAGATATATACATAGACTATATACAATTATATACATATATACATGGATATACATCGCGGGATGACACCCGCAAGAAAACCAGACAAGGCAGAAATAGATATATACAACTACCTACACTTTATACACCATTTACAGAAACAACTTCTGTATAGAGGATGGACAACCCTCTGGTAGAGCCGACCCACCAACGGGCGGCGAAACCAGAAGACAAAAGACCAGGCAAAACCAAGAAACAAAACAAAAAGAAACAAAGCAAAATGGAAGGAAACCAGAGAGCGGAAGAAAGACAGGCGGAAAAGCAGAAACACCAACCTGAGAACATAGAAGGTAGAGGAAAGGAAGGATTTACTACGTGAGTTCTGCAACATCTCGAGTTGTTAATCGGTCAGAATCACTACCACGGAGCACTTGCACTTGCTTGAGAATGAAAATCGTTAAGCTTTGATTACAACAAACTTCCTGCAAATGCTCTGTTAATTTGCTTTGAAATTGCTCTTTAATTCGCTCTAAGTGCTCGAAGGTTTTAATCACGATAAACATGAAAATGATAGATGACATCTATTTATACCCGGGGTAAAAAGGTAATCCTCCTCCTTCCGGCGATTTTCAAACCGGCAAAAACCTCCGGACTCCGGGCCCTGGGATTCCTCGTGGTGATATCCCTAAGAATATCACGATGAAAAATCCCAAAGTCCGGAATCCAGTTCCCAACAAAAGACAACCTCTGGGCCCGGAGTCTCGAAGGTGAAAACCAAGCAAACAAGACAACGCCGAGGAAGAAAAACCTCGGAGAAAGAAGACAAAAGGGAAAAAGGACGAGGCAAAGCCGCAAGAAAAAAGCAAACAAAAGCAAAAAGGGGGACCCAACATTTTGCACACAAAATGTAGGGACAGGGATGCAGGGCATAACAAATGGTGACTATCTGGGACAAATGCCTTCACGCATTTGAGAACTATAGGATCTCTGGTTAGCAAAATTGAAACCAAACCGCTCCTCGAAGTGTCTGACAGGCAAAGAGCAACATTTGAGAGAATCCAACCATGTAGGAGTCGGTCTATAGTCCTTCATCAGTGGTGTTGTGTGTGCTTTGGAAGGAAATCAAGCCGATGACCTTTGGGAGGAATAGAGAAGAGGCACTAATTACATCGAACCAGTCATCAATTTGCTCGTTTCCCCCGGAGACCAGAGTTTTATCCCACTTTTCCTCTTGTTATTTTATTTGTTTTTAGGTGGGGAAGGTGGTACTTCTTTCACCAATAAGCTTAAGCTTAGCTAATTTTAATGGCAGTACTCCTTTCACCTATCCACCTACGTTTAGATTGTTCGAAGAGGGGACAAAAACCCTGGACCCGAGAAGAATTTCTTAAAGTTTCAAACCTGGGTCAATTAATTAGTACAATAGATCTATCCTTGGTGAGTCCGATTACTTGCTCCTTATATTATTATTTTGTTCACTGATCGCCAGATTTCTGGAGAGAACACCTAATGGAGATTCCTCAAAATGTGCCATAACCCATGAAACGAACCCCGGAGACCAGACCAGCTCCACCATGCTAAAGACAGATTCTAAAGTTCACCATGCCGAAGACATTATACCGGAGGCCAGAGTTATGCGAAGCATTCCAATTCCTGCAAGACAGAACAAAACATCGGGACCAAAAGAAAATTGAAAACGAAAACAAAGATGACAAAAGAGGACTGTCCCGGAAGACAGCTGACAAGGCTATTTACAAGGCAGGGTACCTCGCACGAGGTACCCGGGAGAAATATTTACAAGCGGAAGGCTTTACATATAATACAACTTAGGACAAACTTACCTTACTTGAAGTAGTGTTTGAGAAACTGTCCATTAACGGGCAATGCGATAGGTTCCCCAGTCAGGGTGTTAAGGCGGTAAGTGTTTGCCCCGCAGATTTCTGAGATTAGGTATGGTCTGAGCCACAGCCGTTAAAATTTGGTATGCTTTCCTTTCTTCTCCCGGGCCTTGTCCCACAACAAGACCAAATCCGAGATCTGAAAAGCCTTATACTGGGCTCTACTATCAAACCATCTCTTTACCACTGCTTGATGATGCACGAAATGTTCAAGGGCTGCGTCTCGTTGTTCTTCCATTCACACCAAATTCAAGAGCCAAACCTCCACAATGTTGTCCCTGTTGTTGAATTCCTGCATGACCTGTAAAACTGGGATCTGTAAGTTGACCGAGAATACAGGGTTCTGGCCATAAACTAGGTGGAATGGTGATGTTCCTAGGACGGCCTTGATGCGAATGCGATCCGCCCAGAGGGTGAATTTCAATTTTTGGTGCCAATCCCAAGGATTTTGTTCTAGCAGGTGCTTAATCACTTCAAGTAGATTTTTATTTGTTGATTCAGCAACGCCGTTTCCCTGGGGGTAATAGTTGCTGGAGAACTTCAGTGTGATCTTCCGATTGTAGGTCCATTTGAGCAACTGTGCTGAGAAAAATGACAGACCATTGTCACATACCAAAGCAAAGGGCATCCCAAACTGTATGACAATGTTTTCTTCCAAGAACTTAATAACTACGTCTGTCGTGTTGTTTTTACAAGGTATAGCTTCAGACCACTGAGTGCAGTAATCAGTAGCAGTAAGGATGTATCGGTGGTTAGCAGATGAGTTGGGGTCGATCTCTCCAATGAAGTTAAACACCCACTGGGCAAAGGGTCTAGCCTCGTAGACTAGTTGCAGAGGCATCGCTGGGTTACGCTCACGATGCGCTGCAGTTTGGCAAGTATGGCATCTCCTGACATGAGCGTAAACATCCTTGAAGATACAGGGCCAATAGTATCTGGCCTGAAGGATCTGATGGGTAGTGGTGTCAGCTGAACCATGCTCAATTCCAAACTGTCTATGGAATTCGTCGATTATTCTTACAGCTTGGTCTCTGTCGATGCACCGAAGGTACACTCCCTCATAATTTCTGCGGTAAAGCGCAGAGTTTTTGATCATGAAGTGTGCACTTTTCATCCACAAAGCACGGCGTTTGTGGGGAGGTAACCCCTCCAGACATTTGTTGTTTAGTAACAAGTATACCAAATCGGTATACCATGGGTCTTGGGTGATGGACTCCACTGTGTAAGTTTGGCATTCTATGCGGGGAGTCTCTTCTGCTATCGCCTAACTTAGTCCTTGGCCTCGGACTATCTTCATGGGCTACATTTCTAAGTCATCTTCCTGGAGGATGGCCATCCATTTCCCCCATCTCTCGCCCAATTCACTCTGCATCAGCAGAGATTTAACAGCCTGGTCCAGAATGATAGCATGTACTTTGCTCCAGAGAATGTAATGTCAGAATTTCTTCACGGTGTGAACTAGAGCAAAGGCCTACTTTTCTAGTGATGAATACCAGACTTTGGCATTCTTGAAGGGGGAACTCATGAAAGCTATTGGTCGTTCCTCCCCTTCAACCTTTTGGGTCAACACTGCCACAGTGGAATGCGGCGAAGCAAACAAGTAAATGTAAAACGGAAGGGAATAGTCTAGACTAGCCAAGATAGGTGCTTCCGTGATTGTCTGTTTGATTTGGGTGAACGCTTGCTTTACTTCAGGACTCCACTCAATCTTGGTATCCTTTTTCATCATCTCATTGAGTGGTTTAACTATTTCTGCGAATCCTGTGATGAATCGTCGTACGAAGTTGATCTTCCCAAAGAAGGATCGCATCTCTTTCTTGCTGCCAGGCATCTGTAGATTTAGCAATGCCTCAAGTCTATCAGGGTCTATGGATATACCCTTCTTAGAGATGATATGCCCAAGCAACTTCCCCTCGGTGACCCCGAATATGCACTTCTTGGGGTTGAGGGATATTCCATACCGGCGACATCTCTCGCAGATTTGAGCGAGGTGGGCGGGATGATCACGCCTGTCCCGGGAAAAGATGGTCAAATCATCCATGTAGATGATTATGCCCTGATTTACGAGGCCCTCAAACACAATGTCCATGGCCTTTTAAAATGTAGCCCCTGCATTGATCAGACCGAAGGGCATTCTTCTGTACGCAAACGTTTCCCACTTGGTGGTAAACGCTATTTTCTCTCTGTCTTCATACTTGACCATGACCTGGTTGTATCCTAAATATCCATCCAAGAAGGACATCATCTGAGATCCATTTACTATCTGCAACACCTCATCCAACGAGGGGAGGGGGTGATTATCCTTTTTAGATGCCTTGTTCAAATTTTAGAAATCCACGCAGAGGTGGATCTCGCCATTTTTTTTCCTTATAGGGACTAGGTTGGCAACCCACGTAGTGTGCCAGATTGGGAAGATTATCTGGGCTGACAGTAATTTTTCTACCTCTTGATGAATTAGAGGTTCTATTAGAGGGTTGACCAGTATAAGCTTTTGCTGAAAGGGCTTAGCGTCTGGTTTCAGGGGAATAGTGTGGGTCATGATGGATGTATCGTACATTTTCAAGTCTTCATAACCCCAGGCAATTACATCGATGTATTCTCGGAGAACCGCAAGAATCTTCTCCTTTTCCTCAGGGGAACAGGAGGTACCTATGTGGATATTTTCTCTTCACCGGGCTAGCCGATGTTAACCTTTTCAAACTTTCCTCCCTCAGAGGAGGATGACACCTTCTCACGGGCCTGAGGGTCTGAGTTGAAGATTCGTTTCAATGCAACCATCCCCTTTGGGATGGTGTTAGTGGGTAGGTCCATGATCCCATCGTCTTCATCACCCTGCCTAATATCGTTGTGGTCTCGTTCTTCCACTATTTGATCCTCAAAGACACCAACATTCGCCATGAAGGCCAGGATGTGTTGATTGTCTTCAAAAACCTGAAAGTGGGTAACATTATCTGGGATGGAGGGGGTGGGGACCATCTCAGCTAAAAATCTCCAGAGTCGTGAGTCGGCCATTGGCTCAAGTGTGCTGGCAGAAACGGTGAGGGCATCCGGGACATAGTTCCGTCGCCGGGGAATGAGGTCAATGCCAAAGGCATCGAAATCTTCGATAAGGCTCCAAGCCCGGTTGCGGTACGCGGCTAGCCTTTTGTCATGACATGTGTATTGACTCTGGACTTGTTTAACAACCAATTCTGACTCACCCAGAGCCTAGAGGCGGGTGATACCTTTCCTTAGTGCGAATAAGAGTCCAAGGACCAAAGCCTCATACTCCATGACATTGTTTGTACAGTTAAACTACAGCCTGTAGGATGCGAGGAAGGATTTCCCTCGTGGGTTGATTAATTCTACCCTAGCCCCACAGCCTTGTTTGGATCAGGACCCATCAAACTTAAGGGTCCATAAGTCATTGTTCGTGATTTGGGGCTGGGGCGAAGTAGTCTTTAGATTCTTGCAGGGGGACTTAGGGTCCCCTTCCCAGACTATCGATGTGAAAGTAGAATTTACCTCTGGAGTTTTTTGAATTTGAGATTCCCGGGGAGATGGCACCAAAGGAGCACATCCCGTAGGGGCACTGGGTCCCGGGGAATCCATTGCACGCTGCTCATTTCGGAGGGTATCAAGGTGCCGGTTAGCAATTGAAAGACATGGTCCACACTTGAGCTCTGAATGTTTTTGGTAGTGTACTCTGCACCAAGTTCTGGACAGGAGTGTGGCTAGGGTTGCTGTGGCACCTTGAGAGTTGACTTCTACTCTCATCTTTTCTTCTAGGTCTTGGGCTCTTTGTAGTACGGCGGGATCTTCTCCGGGGACGAAATCAAATGTTAGAATTTCAAAAGGTTTGTACACCCCCACAGAAGTCTCAGAGAAAAAGACCTCGTTGACCCTCCCAACTTTGGTAAGGGCCTGTTTCATCCGGGGTTCGCTTTCGACCCGGATCTTATTGGATTCTCCTTCCCATGGAAGCTATAAGTGAGTGAAATCGGTCGAAAAGTACCCATTCAAGGACTTAGACCAATTCTGACTTAGTAACATTTCGTAAGTCTCTGGGATGTCCACCACTTGGATGTCAATGATGATAGCTATCCTGGGGTCCTGGATAAGATGTATCCGGACGTTCTTCAATTCCCCCACCATTTTTACAGCTGGATTACTGCACCATTAGAAGGGGTGGGGTGGAATCTGAGCTTCTGACAAATGGACAAGGGCATGATGTTACCTGAAGCTCTAGAATCTACCAGGCAATTGTGTATGTTCTTACCGTGTATATTTAGGCCTAGTAAGAAGGGAGGATCCTCATTGTTTCCGCAAAAGACAGCCGCATTAGCATCTTTGAATGAGACGGTCTTGGGTGGGCGGCTGATAGCTTCCAGGCTCCCTAAGAGCTTTAGAAGATACTTCTTCTGCTCGGGACAGTTCAACAAAACCTCCATTAGCGTCATGGAGGTAGTGGTCTGTTCTAACGCTTTTGTAATGTCAAATCTTCCTCTCGGGAACTGGTGATTTTCCTCTATGAGATCTTTTGCTTGGTTAGAGCTAGGACCTTTTGGAGGTGCGGGTCGGTCAGTCGTGTTGTTCCAGGGAGGAGGGGTATCTTTGGTAGGGGGCACAGGCATGTAAACTGGTCCTTTACCAACCTGACTCTGAGTATTGTATGGAGTCTGTGGGTTAGTAAAGGTGTTGGCCTCAAAGGGCGGGATAGATTCATCAAAGAATCCCTGCAGTTTGGATTCTTCTTCATCCTCCCTGGAAGTTCCGAAGAAGATGGTATCACAGGTGAAGGCGCTGTGGGTTGTTTCTTGGACAGGAGGCTCTAGAGGAGTAGTATCATGTGATTGCTGCCTGTCTAGCTGGGAGATCATGATGACCTTCTCTAGAGTGGTGCAATTTACCTCATTGTGCGAACCAGTATCATGTAATCTACACCAGTTAGTCATGGGCTGGAAGTTTGTGACTGGCGTGAAATGTGATGGTCCAGCACCATTTTGGTTTGTATTTTGGTTCGAAGGTGGGCCTCCGGTGTTTGCATTATTATTCCATTACTGTTGATTGGGCTAAGACCCGTTGTTGAAGTTTCTCCCTCCGGCATTGTTGTTTCGTTGGCCAAAGAAAATGTTTCCCCTCTGGGAATTTGAATTATGGGGTGCATAGGACCCCACCTTTAGTTGGCCCATGTCCATGGTCAAGGTGGACAACATTCACCGAAGGGATTTGACCTCGGTGGTCAACTGAGTGTTAGCGTCATAATGTGACAGCTATTGCTGTTGTTGGCTTCCTGGGAAGGCAGCAGTATTAGCCAGAGTTGAGGGTGGCAATCCTCTAGTCATGGATGACTGGAAGAATGGCACTCCAGACGGTTGTGTCTGAGTCTGTTGTGTCTGCTACGGCTGATTCCAAGGGAAGACTTCCAGACCTGGTGTCATCTGGGTCTGGGTCGGATAAACGTATCGCGCATGTTGGTCTACTAAGGGTGGCAGGGGATTCGTTGCCATCGAAGGAGCGCCTATTGCTAGATTGGGGTTATAGCCCTTGGCATACGCAGTTCCGTTGGGGATCATGTTGAAAGGTGTGCTCTGCCCAATCCCGCTCAGGGATTTGTTGAGACCACGGGACAGCTCTAGGGCTAGGTTGTAGACTTTTGCCAAGGTGTCCCGGTCGCCCGAGGTAGTTGTTCTCCAAAGGAGAGTGGCAAAAAAAGGGTCCATCACATTAAGATAGGTCTGTATGGTTACATCCAGGGATGGGATAAAAGGGCCCGTACACCGTTTCAGGGCGTGCTAGAACCTATGGTTAAATGTTGTAAGAGGTTCATTAGGTTCCTTTCTGATAGAGATGAACTAGCTGTGGGACCAGGCTGGGTCCACATGCACATGAAAGGAAGCCAGGAAGGCGTCCTTCATATCCTACCAAGTGTTGATGGAGATGGCAGGCAAGTTAAGGTACCAGTTCAACTCGCTTTGTCCTAGGGACAAGGGGAACATACGGGTCACAACATCTTCATGCTGAATCCGGTGTCGATTCATGGCATCTTTGTATGCCTGCAAGTGTTCTTCTATGGTTCGTGAGCCTAGGTGCTCGTATCGTGGGCAGATCTTCTCTAGGTGGGAGGGTAAATCATTGGTTGCGCCCAGAAAAGTGCCCATTGGGGACCCAGTATTTCCAAAATATGCAGCCATTGGGGGAACTATATGTTGGGTAGCTTGGGTACTGGTCCCCGGGATTGTCTGAGAAGTTTGAGTATTCAGGGGTATGGTAGATCCCCAGACAATAGTGGCCGGTGCATTTTTCATGGTCTGTTTCTTTCGAGCAGGAGGCTCGAGTTTGACAAATCTTCTGAGATTTGGGGCGGACCTAAGGACTCTTTCAAATTTTGCTGGGGAGAAAGATCCAATCCCACTGAAGGCTTGTCTCCTAAAACTACAACTCAGGGAACCCTCAGAAGGTGTAAAATTAGAATCTTGGGAGGGGGATGATTTCATGACCTCCTTATAGCGCCAGTTTTTGTTGATGGGGTTTTGCTGATCGGGTCCGCCAACAGTCATAAGTTGTCACCGGGTTCTGGGGAAATTGGCCAACTCGGCCTGCAAAGGTTTTCTGAGGGAAATGAATCCTTCGGGGCTTCAAGCACCTGGGTGTCGGGTCACGACGGTGTGGGGCTCGGTCGGGAGAGGTGACTATTTTCGAGGGGGATAGATGGTTTCTTCAACTCATCTTATCCGGGGATTCAATTAAAGTAAGGTTTTCCCAAGCGTTCTATACTTAGCAAATAAAGTGAAAAATATCCTGCAGGGTTAGAAGTATTTCATCTAACTATAGTCATGCTAAAATGTCTGGAACATCAATGATACCCTAGTAAACTATACTAAATACCGAAGAAATACAAAACCATCAGCTAGCATTTTATCAGTAGAGAGAGTAAAGAGTTCATTAATCTACTTTATCACACCAGAGTAAAAGACATAAAGAACATCAAAACATGAAATACCATTAACTCAGAAGCAGGAATGCCAACAACATCATTGCCAAGAATTCTTCCTTCTTCATTAATATTTAGTCCAGCAGGCACTGGTGTGTGATACAATGGCGGCTCCAGGGGAGTATCTAACTATCAAGAACAGAACAATGGAGCATTGACCTTTGCAACTAAAATCAAAAATTGCTTTGTTATTGCTATGGACAACAAAATCATCAATTTTGCCAACCCTTGGAAATAGGTCGATTTGCCTATTTATACAACTCTCTTAACCCTAACCCTATTTACATCATGTCTCAATAAAATATAATATCCGGGGGCCGGTACTACCTGCGCCACCCTACAAAAGACCTAGAGACGGAATAGGTCTGCCATGTCAGAAGAATAAGATAAGAATATACATTGGAAGAACTGGTCTCGAGAAGAGAACTGGAAAGGAGAAAGGAAGGAAGTAGGTCACTCGAGGACTGAGGCTACATGCCTCATAAATAAGAAATGCGGCACCCTATCTCCAACACGCCAGGGGTACCTCCGAATGGCGTCTCGAGAAGACCACCCTGTCATAAGACCAACTGCCAAGCTGACGCTCCTTGATGTGGCCAACTACCTTTTGATAGCCTTTATTAACCGCTTCTAAAAGTGACCGGTCAGCCTCGGGGACCAGGACACGGATCACTTTAAAGAATACAAAATTGTTAGATCTGGGACTCCGGGATCCAGGAACTTACGTCCCCAAAAGAATAAATAATACTCAATGTGAGTTCTTTCCTAGCCTCCGGAGAAAGCTCAAGGTTGCTTGTTATCGCTGAAGGCCTGGAGGAGGCGAAAAATTCCATCCTCATCTATCTCTTTTAGGCTGGCCCTTCTGCGCCTGGCCAATTCAACTTGTTCCCCCAGGTCTGGAACATTCCCTTTGAATTCATCTACCATTCTGGCAGCGTCATGACCCTTAAGTATCATCTTGGTTAGTTTCACCATCTAGGCCCCATCTATTCCCTCCAGAGATTGATACCAGGATTTCATTATTTCATAAAAACTCCGCAAAACTGAATCTTCGGGGGTATAAGTATCTGTACTAAGGGGATCAGCCCCGGAAGCCTTTATCACAAAAGACTTGTATAAATTAGAAGAATACTTTACGCTATTTACCTTTTCTTGCAAGGAATCTACCAGTTGCTTGGTTACCTCCAATGTGAGGTCAAGTCTGGAGTGCTGAGTTCTTACAAAATTAAATGATTCCTCACCCAGAATTCCAAATTCAGAAATTATATCTTCTCCCAAGGTGAGGAGCTCTTCGAGCTCTACCTTCCACGCTTGGTATTTTTTGGCGTCACTCTCCCACTGCTCAATAAGCGCTTTCGCTTGATGAATTACTTGCCAGGCCGTGTATAATTCCAGGAGAGTGGATGCCAGGAAACGCCTGGTATTTCCTATCTGGAGTGTGACCCATTCGTCTACTGCTTGAGCCTTCTTTTTCATTACTCGCAGGGAGTCTATGTCACTCTGCGGTAATTCTTCTGATGTGGAGGTCTCCAGAGGGGTGGCGTTGATGGGTCTGGCCAGCTCAGTAAGCAATCCCATAAGATTTGCATTTTTCTCTTTCTCAGCTTTGAGCCTCTGGGCCTCTTTCTCATATCAGGCCTCTACTGCCCGTGCTGCCTCCTTAAGCAAGTCCACCTCACCTTGCTTTCCTCTTTGGCCCAGGGATACCTCTGCAACATTGTAATCTGCGGGGTCTGCAGTTGCTTCATCGGTGTCCGAGGGAGGTCTTGCCACAACAGCAATCATTTCTCCACCCGGCCCAGTTTGCAAAGTGTGAACTATCCAGGATTTCTTCGCCTTCGGGGCCTGAACTTGGGCCATCATTTCGGCTAGGGAGAGAGGAATCACCAGAGTGGACTGAGATTTTCTCTTTTTTCTTTCTACCAGCCACTGAGGGGGGAGGGGTGGCCTTCCTGCCACAGTTTTCTCTCCTGATTCTTTCCCTGTATCCAGTGGTTGTTGCTCCCCAGTGACGTGGACTTCATCCATCCTCCCTGCCTCAACTTCTTCTACAGCAACATCCTTTTCAACCTCCATCTCCTCAGCCTGGTCCCGTATATCAATCTCTAGGTTTGGACCTTGGTAGGCATCCTCGGGGATTTCTTCTTCAAGCTGCTCTTCTTCTCGTTCTTCTTCTTCCAGGGCTTCTTCCTCTGTTGGCAGTAGGGGAGGTATCAAGCCAAGATTTAGAGTTTGGGCCGCCGTGATAACCTGCCCAAAATTTGCCCCCAGGAGTGGCCTTGGGAACGTGGCGGCTGGGTTTATGGTTATTCCAGTAGGTCCGGTTCCCCCAGCAAATGTCATTTGTTCCCCTAGCTTTAGTTGTTCCACTCCCGGACCTTGCATCTCTTGAGCCCCGGAGATAATCTCCGGCTCTAGCTCCTCTTCTGTTTCCTGCTCCTATTCTTGTGCAGGTTCCTGTTCCCAATCTTCTGGGTCCGCAGCCTCTTTCTCTTTCTCCGGGACTTCTATCCTTGCTTGTGTATCATCCCCCAGCAAATTACCGAACTCATCAGCCGCAAATACATCAAATTCTTCTTCATGAGGGGGACTAGCCGGGACCTCTGCTGGCTCTGCTTCTTTCTCTGGTTCTGGGAAACTAGAAGAAAGGATCTCCACTTCTCGGGGAAGGGATGCCCTTGGCGCTGGTTCTACCTTGGGTTGTTTGATATGTTTCCTCTTCCTCTGGGTAATCAAAGGTGGCCCCACATTGGCAATTGTTGTTGCCTCCATGGGATCCACTCCTGTTGCCTTTATCATCAGGGGTGCCAACGATGGGGAGGAGGGGGTACGAATTGGTTTGGCCATGAGCGGGGGAGTGGCCAGCCTCGTTATTAACTGTTCCCTCATCTGCTGGGAGGCTGCCACAGACTACTTTATCTATTCTTGTATGGGGAGTTCTTGCACAGAGGGGGTTGTAGCTGTTCCCTTTCCTTTGTTTGCACCCTGTGAAGAAGTCTTGGCCCCCGGGGTCAATGTAGGTATCGGTTGTGGTGCTAATTTTGGCACCGGTCGGGGAGCTTGATGCATACTTCCGGGGCACACCCTTTTGAAATAGGTGTGACTTCGCTCGACCACCTCTTGAGTGAAGTCCTCAATCATGGGCCCCTCTTGGGCGGCCCAATCCATTGCCGACAGTGCCATTTTATCGATCCCCTTTTCTTTGTACTGGGGATCTATGGTGGGAGCGGCGTTTGAGAAGCCCGCCGGGAATCTCTGGAGCTTCAGTTCTTCCATCATTCCAGCCGTCATTCTATCATAGTGCCTGCTCCACACATCCATGTCATCTTAGTGATCAGCCCAGAAGTCTTCCATGTGTATATGATGGGGCTCTAAAGCCCGGGGCAGCGCTGTTGCGATTTTGCCATGCAAATCAAAGTTCTTCCGCGCCAGATAGAATTCCTGCAAGTTATAACTTTTCAGCTCATTGTCTGCCTCTTTTGCGGCAGCCAGTCTATAGGTGTAGTTCCCACAGGTGATTGGGAACGAGACGTTGGGTACCTTCTTGAGGGCCAAGAAGGCGTGCAGCTCCATTATCTGCCGATAGTATTCCAGCAGCACGATCTTGTCCCCACAATGCTTGGGCAACAAGTAGGGATTCCCGAAGAAGCCGGCGACCCTAATGTATGTATGCTGCTGGAGTAGTGCCTATAACTACTAACTAACTTCATCACCTCAGTAGATAGGCAGTATCCAGCATCCCGGGTGGGTGTGAGCAGGTGATAGTAAACGAACGAATCATTTACTGAACAAAAACTGGGGAAGCTGACCTCCCATTGAATCTGTGGGAAATGGTCCCACGGTGCTTTTTTTCCTGGGCCAATCCCGAGAATGCCATCTGTAAGTAGGCCGTTGGAGTGGGGTCTCTGATGGGCCAAGGCCCAGAAAACATAAGAAGACATGTAGAACTTCTTCTTCCTGTTCGCCTGGAGGAAATGGGAGTCGACGTGATTGGAGATTATTTTTTCCCAGTCAAAGAATTCTCCCTTTGTGGAGATGCCAAGGAGGAAATAGTACATCCACTTGGCAAAATCCTGGGTGAAAGGTTGCCCAAATATCTGGGCTAATGCTATTATCCCCATTTGGATGCTCTCCTTGAATTCAAAGCGGGGGATATCTATCTTCATTCTCTTTGGGTCCCTCTTCGGGGCCTTGAGCCAATGGGTGTTCATGTACACCCGGGCCGCATCCTCCAGTTGTGTAAACTATTTCAAGGCATCAGTCCTTGTAACCACCATGGCTCTATCAAATTGCGGGATACCCAGGCCTACCTGGAATGTGACTGGGTCAAGGGACACCAGTGGAGTGGGGTATACCATGGGTTCTGCAGCTGCGAGCATAACGGCCCGGACAAAAGAGTTGTAGTTGGCAGCCAGTGTTAGGACAAGCTCCGGAGACTGCACGGAGCACGGGAAGAAAGCTTCCTGGAGGATTCTAGAACCTCTGACGTTGATTGCAAGCTGATCTCCAGCTTGTCACTGGATGTGCATTATCTTTACCAGGGCCTGCATTTCTGCCCAGGTTCTGACATTGGCATCGGTTATCAGTTTTACCTTGGACTCAATCTTTGAGCCCATGATACCATTATCCTGTACATACTTCATGGTGAGGGGAAGTTTTTCTAGGGCTTTCTCCATCTTTGACTTTGCTGCTGCCCTGGTTTCTGTTGTGGTTGGTAATTTCGGGCTTCCAGGAGGAGATGATGCAGACGCTTCAGACATGTTTGGAAGATAACTCTGGAAACCTGTGAGACAAAGCGACCGTCAGAACATGTTTATCAAAATAATCATTCTAGGGTCTGGGAAATCTTACCATCGTGGTGTGTGCCTTCCCTAAAAAGTTAGTTTTATGCAAAGATACCCGAAAAGAAAAACACATAGTAAACTTAAGATATCAACACATCCAGGTCTGAGGAATTTTATCACACTTTGGCGAAGACACAGGATGGATGGTGGTAAGAGGCTCGAAGCCCAGAGAAATGACCGTTAGCTAAGATTCATGAAAAGGCAAGTTGTCGAGCCCACGTGGACGCCACGTGCGTTGGCATTAAATGGATGTGATGGTGATGACGGCAGAGCCAACTATTCGAATGCGCAAAAAGGGAAAGCCACTTGGCTGGGATTGATTGTGCGCATGGGACACAAATGAGGTTCTGACAGCCTTCATGGAGGAGAGAGAAAACTTCCTGTTTGAAACTAGTGGGGAGCCAAGTTTCAAACAGGTGGTTTTCTGCCTCGAAGCGAACACGAAGGCAGAAAACCAGACACAGAGGTGACTCGACCAGCTCATCAAGTCACATGGAAGGATATACACGAAGCTGAAGGATATACATATAGAAATGGGGAGATATATACATAGACTATATACAACTATATACATATATACATGGATATATATCATGGGACGACGCCCACGGGAAAACCAGACAAGGCAGAAACAGATATATACAACTACCTACACTTTATACACCATTTATAGAAACAACTTCTGTGCAGAGGGCAGACAACCCTCTAGCAGAGCCGACCCACCAACGGGTGGCGAAACCAGAAGACAAAAGACCAGGCAAAACTAGGAAACAAAACAAACAAAAACAAAATGAAACAAAGCAAAACGGAAGGAAACCAGAGAGCGGATGAAAGACAGGCGGAAAAGCAGAAACACCAACCTGAGAATGCAGAAGGCGGAGGAAAGGAAGGATTTACCGCGCGAGTTCTGCAATAGCTGGAGTTGTCAATCGGTCAGAATCACTACCACGGAGCACTTGCACTTGCCTGAGAATAAAAATCGTTAAGCTCTAATTACCACAAACTTCCTGCAAATGCTCTATTAATTTGCTTTGAAATTGCTCTTTAATTCGCTCTAAGTGCTCGAAGGTTTTAATCATGGTAAATGTGAAAATGATAGATGACATCTATTTATACCCGCGGTAAAAATGCAATCCTCCTCCTTCCGGCGATTTTTAGACCGGCAAAAACCTCCGGACTCCGGGCCCGGGGATTCCTCGTGCTGATATCCCTAAGAATATCATGACGAAAAATCCTGGAGTCCGGAATCCGGTTCCCAACAAAAGACAACCTCCGAGACCGGAGTCCCGGAGGAGAAAACCAAGCAAACAAGACAACGCCGGGGAAGAAAAACCCCGGAGAAAGAAGACAAAAGGGAAAAAGGACGAGGCAAAGCCGCAAGCAAAAAGCAAACAAAAGCAAAAAGGGGGACCCAACATTTTGCACACAAAATGTAGGGACGGGGATGCAGGGCATAACAATACCATGTATCCATCTTGCTACTTCTAAATATTTTTTTCAAACCTTTGAGGTAAATGTTGCTTAAATTCATAAATAATCCTCATGCTAGTCCATGTTACTAATAATTCAACAATATAAATATATAGTAAGACAATTCACCATTATGTAGCTTCTTTAAGTAGACACATGAATTAGATTCACAACATGTAAAATGATGCTCATTCATAAAGCTATGAAACCTAAGGTTCCACTTCCTCAAGGCTTGCTTGAGTCAATACAAACTTTGTTTCAACCTAGAATATAAATGTTCCTAACCCTGCTTTTAAAAGCCTTTAGAGTGCACCATATACAATTTCCCACTTATGTGACCATGAAGAAAGGTTGATTTTACATCAAGTTTCAGGTTCTAAACTGCAAACTATCTCAAGACGACATGAATGGTAGTTATTTTCACAACTGGTGAGAAAATTTCATTAAAATTATGTACTTTTTGTAGTCATATATCCTCTCACAACCAATCTAGCTTGCTATCTTTTCTTGTCTCCATCTTCTTTCTACTAATATACCCATCGATTCTTCAAAGCTCTATGATTTGGTAGAAATGGAATCAAATCCCATGTTTTGTTTTCCATCAGGGAATTCATTTCTTCTTCTATTGTCTCCACCCATTTGTCATGATTTGCATCTTTGTAGGATTCTTTGAAAGTTCTTAGATATCAAAAGCTCATAAGTACCAATAGTAGCATGTTGTAATGGTTAAGTTGTCGTATTGTTGTTATTTCCATCAAGTTCAAATCCCAGTAGAAATGAGGTCACCCATTTGTAACCTCATTGATTCATAACTCTGAATCTAAAGTTTTACCCCTCTTTATTTTTTAAAAAAGTTACATAATAATATTTAGAATTGGAGAGAACATACAATGAATGTCTCCCACCCAGAAGCACTATTTTTGTTTACAGCAATTTTTTCACCACCTCCACCTTCTGTCGTAAGATATGTACCCAATGTGACAGATTTCAATTGAATTTGTGTTTCGTCCTTCAAAATACATGTACTACAAGTAAGCAAAGAAAAATCGCATAAAAACCTAAAAGATGAAATATGGAAATGATTTTACCATGAGATCCTTGTCATGAACACTATCAAATAAAGATGGTTTGATCCATTCTTCAATAACGAGCCACCCTCCCAAGTTTACAGACTTGTACGTCACCATCTTTAACTATGAGCAATAAATAGTTAAATAAGTTATCTACATATTAAAAATAAGTTATCTTTAAATAAGTTATCCAGGAGAATGATTTTGCAGAAAAATAAAATTGATCAATTTTTTTTTTTCAAGTTCTGAAAGTGCATGTTGGTAAATAAGTTATGTACAAATTAAAAATATAAAACTTAAATTTAAAAATAATTAATAAAAAAACCAATTCATTCACAGGGGTATTATTAATTCTCCAGCATAATATTAATATTAAGGATTGCCTACGGAGGGAATATTAATTTTTTCATTCAATTCAACTTTTTAATTAGTTTAATTGATCATTGTATAGAATATTTTTTTTGTAATCATATTTAATTCATCTAATCAAATGTTAATTGTATTAATGACTTGAATGATATGATTACTATTCTGTATATTTTTTGTTGGTTAATTTTAGTTGCAAAAATAATTTGTTCACTTTTTATTTTTTATTAAAATGTGTTAATACATTAAATTTTGTTGTTAGATTCTTTAATTAATTTTTTATAATATTTATGTTCTTTTTTCTTTACTTTTGAGTTTTATTAAAGGAAAATTGATTATGAAGGACAATTATAGTTTTGTTAGTTTTACTTTTGTTAAGCTATCGTCTTTTTGAACTTTTTGATCCTTCAAAAGATGATTTTCAAGAATAATCCTAATATTAAACTATTTGGTAGTAGCCAACAAATTATTAAGCAAATGTTGCTTTGTGGTCTTAACCAATTCATTTTTAAGATTTATTTAGAAGTTTGTAGATCTTTTATATCATAATATATTTTGCAAAACAATGTAAATTAGGTTTGCTCTTTAGTAGCATGGATTAAATATTCAAACATATAAAAAATAATCACACATTTTCACAAGAACTTGATACAATTGATCTCTTACCAAAATATTGAAATATGTTCTAGATTAATTTGTGTTTGACTTTTAATGAGAAGAATCATTTTGCATTCTATGCATTTGACTAACTAGAAATTATATCTTGCATTCATTTGTAAATAGTAAAATAAAGTTAAGTTACAGTTAACATGATTTTCAACATTGCTTGATTTAATATCGGTCATGGTTATTTTGTCAAAAATAATCACCAACTACCACCATTTACACCTTCATAGACTTCATCTTTCCATCGACAATGTCTTTTCAATATCTCTCATTTTAAAAGAAAATAGGGGAAAGTGCCCAATAGTTGTTAGGGGGTCCAATAACCGTGGTGTTTTTGTGATACTTTGCCCCCCTCCCCCTGCCTCAAAATTTTTTTTATGTTGATAGTTATTTCCTACAAAACAAAAGTGCCAAAAGTAATTACTTACATACCCAATAATTGTTCACCATGGCAGTGATAAATAAACACTACAAGTGCACAACTATTGGTGCAATAATGTTTCTAATACACATCAACTTGCACAAAAAAGGTTACATTGTTATTAAAAAAATACATTTCTTACAATTACAACTACAATGGATTGCTCCCACAATAAATATATTTTATTTATGTACAACACCACATGCACAACTATTGGTGCATGATATTTTGATTCACCTACATACATGAACAGTTATTGGTGCATAATATGTTTTAATACAAATATATTTGAAGTTGAAATGCTCTAATTTGCACAATCACTCACAACTACAATGACATCCTCAAGCAATAACTCCAACTGCAATTTGTACCTGCATGGATAGCTATTGGTGTAAGGCTCACCAAAGAGAAAATAAATAATGCAAATAAAATATACAAATTTGAATTCATGAAGCCATCGTATAAATTACAAATTTAATGCAAATAAAGTGCAAATCAAGTGCAAGTGTTGTCTGAAATGACTAATTATTTCCCACCCTAATTTGAATTCAAATTGACCAATGACAAAATCAATAAGAAACTTACTCCATATTTTTCACAAAAAATGCCTTGTTTGTGCGCTATTCATTCTCTGCAGTATGGGTTAAGTTTTTTATTCTCTACAAAATCCAAAGCTCCTTTTGAACATTCTGCTCCTACTCAAGTTGGTACCATTTATTTAGTGTTTTTTTCCTTTTTGTCTTCTTAATAATGTAGGTTAGGTTATATTTTTTACTATTTTCATTACTAATGTATGTGTGTTCTGTGTATTCATATTTTTTAGTTAGTTACGTGCATTCAAAATTAGTAGTTCAATGTATTTATGTTTAGAGTCAATTATGTACATTCAAAGATTATTGTATTCAGTTACTAAGATGTTCATTTCCATTTTTGTCTCCTTAATGTATGTTCATATCTATTTTTAACTGTTTTCATTACTAATTTACACATTCTCACATTACACTTTTCAATTTCTAATTTCAAGTTTCTGTTTACCAATATAGTATTGATTGTATGCATTAGTTAGACACATTCAAATTCAAACTATATTATTTTCATTTACTTATGTCACGCTCTCAAAAATCAAGATAGGGTTCAATGTATGTGTTACTTATGTTAGTTCAATTTAGTCATGTTTTCACTTAGTTACGTGCATTCAAATTTAGTTCATTGTATTCATGTTTTTAGTTACTTACGTGCATTCAAATTTTACTATTTTCAGTTAGTAAGGTGTTCATAGTCTGAATTATTCTTATTGTATTCATAATTCATTTTCTCACATTACATTGTAGTCATATAAGTCCAATAAAAATACAATAACCCCCCAATTACTAAACAAGTAGTCATATAATTATTTAAGATTTTTTAAATATTGGCCCACTCACTATAAAACATTAACTTTTTATATATCATTTCAATGTAACCATTTGGGTCATTGCGCTAATCAAGATGTCATATCATATTACCCCATGGAGGACCCTACAAAATCATCGCAGACACAATAAATAACACCGATAACACATTACTTGCTCACCTTCTGGCACATAACCACCTAAACACATGTAATTACCTACCCACAAGTAATCATTACCTAATACTTTTATTGAAACATCATCTCCCACGAAGGCTTCCCACCAACTTCATTTCTCTGCATGAAATGAGGGTTTCAATCCACCACTCTTAATTGCAAAGCTTACATTGACTGTGTGCACTCTTAATTTGTCGTTGAACTGGTTGACATTGATTTTACTTGTTTTCTAACCTTACATTGACTACATGCATTCTTTAGATTCCATTGAATAGTTTGTCACAATGACTCTATGCATTCTTAAGTTTTCATTGAACAACATTACATGGAATGTCTCTGCATTGATAACATTAGAATAACTTAAAAAATTCTCTTCACACATTCAGTTTATGTATTTCTCTGTAATCATCAAATGTATGCATTGCTATGATTACATTGAGTCAATTGAGGGAATGCATTCTGAATTTGACATTGAATTATTTGTCTCCATAATTACTTTTTGCATTCTTAAGTTGACATTGACTATATGCATTTATCTTTTACTAAATTGTGACATTAATGCATGGAATATCATTAAATTTGCTAGTTTAATCATGAAAAGTTATATTATTTATTTTCTTTAGTTTCAAATCAAGTCATTTTTAGTCCAAAAGGTCCAAGAATATTGAGAGGGGGGTGAATCCATATACTAAGATATCTGCAAATTTCCTCCTCTTTAACTCAAAACCAACATTCACAAGTTTACCTATTAATAAGAAAATGAAACTTAATTAAATAAACACAACCACCAATGTGCATGCAACACATAATACATATATTTTCACGTGGAAACACAAATGGGTGAAAACCATGTTGGTAATGAAGACCCACAAATAATGTACTCTTCTAAAGTGTGTCCTCTTAGGAGCTTAACCATGTTGGGTGTTTACAAACACATTGTTAGGTGTCACCCAATTATGCGATTTTCCTCTAGCCCTGTTAGAATCTTTATCCCATTAGGATTAACTCTTTTAGGATATTTACAAACTCAATTTAATGAGCCACTCTATTAAGAGATTTATAAATAATACCTATTAGGTTCTACCCAGTTAATGGATTTACAATAGAAAATATGTTAGGGTCACTTGATCTAGAAATATCAACTTCTTTGCTTGATCAGATCCTCTATAAAATGTTCAATCTCTTATCAGATGTCTCTGGTACATTCGGGCTTGATAGCACCTTCACACCCATGATCTACACACACAAATATTTGATTTCATGATATAAATATCATCGCTCAAGCCCTAATCCTTCCTCCACCTTAAATATAACCTAACACATTTTAAATCACTTTTCAATCTTTACACTCAAAGAGATCGTGCCAAATACACATCCCAATAAGAAAAAAATCTCTACCAAATTGGTCGACCATAGGATAGACAATAGAAGATCAATACAATTCCAACACATCATTGCAAATTGATTACCAATCGACAATAGAAGATCTACCATCGTTAGCTCAAGAGTATTGTCGCCTTTTACTGAAACAACTTTTGGAACCACAAAACATGCTTACCAATCATCCAAATTAGTCACGATCATAACCATGAACGCAACATAGTATCAAAAACACAATTATATGATTGCGCCACCTAACTCATCATAGATTTGATAAAACCAATCAAATCACTCATTGGTAGTCACAAATTATTCTAGTAGTTTCCCTGTCATACTTAAATCAATAATAACATACACAAATTATACATTTAACAGCTGAAATCATACATTTATCATCTAAATAAATGCCCAAGTCTCCCTTAAGGATCGGGACCACTAAAACCACTTGCAACAAATTGTGCATCCTTCTCACATACTTGGAAACACACTAAGAACATTGGGTCAATAATTGACATCAATGAAAACACATAACTGATCATCTCAACACCAAATCTTTACCATCACATCACTTACCATCACTGTATCATTTATGCCAACAATCTCCCCCTTTGGCATTGATGGAAATAAAACAATCAAACCATCTTCTCAACCAGATAACCTACTCAGCTTGTGTTCTTGCACTGAATCTTCATCGTTGAATATGTGTCTCCCCCTTTCTCTCATTCTATCTGATGTCACTTTCTTTCTCATATGTCTCATCTATTTTCTCACCTCTTCTCAAAACTTCTCTCCCCCTTTGACAACAATGCCAAAGACGCCAAACCATTGATCACTTCTTCTCCTTGAATGCTAAAGAAGTAATTTGTACCTTTACCACTGACCAATAACCCTAAGGAGTAGCTCCTTATTACATCAATCCAAAAAATATTTTCAATAAAAAACATTGGATTGATGCAACAACATCACTTTAATTCTGCTGAGGTAGGGGAATGACCCCCAATTTTCCTCTTAGATACTCAAATGTATCATTTTGTAGTGGCTTTGTAAAAATTTTTGCAACCTACTCCTTAGTTGGCACATACTTCACATGCACCTCTTTCTCTTGAACTTTCTCTCTTATAAAATGATACTTAATTGCAATATGCTTGGTCTTAGAGTCCATCACTAGTTTCTTGGATATGTTTATAATACTCTAGTATTATCACAATAGATAACCACCAGTTCAGTTATGTTCTCCTTAATACCTTCTAATATCTGCTTCATCCAAGAAATGTGACTACAATTAATAGAAACGGCAACATATTATACATCTACAGTAGATTGGGAAATACAGTTCTTATTTTTGCTTGTCCATGACACAAGTCTCTCTCCAAGAAAGAAATATCCTCCACTTGTGTTATTCCTATCATCCACATTACCTTCTTAATCTACATTAGTGAACACACTCAAAGTAAAATCTCCTTTGTGATCTTACCAAAGACCATAGTCTTCAGCCCCTTTTAAGTATCTAAATATTCTCTTCATGGCCATCATATGGGATTCCTTTGGATTAGCTTGAAATACTGCAACTATCCCAATTGCATGTGCTATATCAGGCCTTGTGTGAACAACATACTACAACTTACCAATCATGGATCTGTATAAATTTGCATTCACCTCTTTAGAATTGTCTTCCTTGGGTAACTTACAACCAGTCACCATTGGAATTTCAACCAGTTTAGAATCTTCTAATCCAAAATTCTTTAGCACTTCCCTCACATATGTTTTTTGGCTGATATAGATTCCAAAACTGAGCTGAGACATCTACAACCCAACAAAGAATTTGATCTCTCCAAACATCAACATCTAAAATTATGTCCTCATCTCATCAACAAATTCAATGATTATCTCATAATTTCCACCAAAATTATGTCATCCACAAAGACTTCAACAACCAACAATTAGTCATTCATATCAATCTTCAAGTAAACATTTTTGTCCTCACTTTTTTTGATGAAAGCAATCTTGATCAAATATGAGTGGAGTCTCTCATACCATGCCCTTTGTTCCTACTTCAATCCAGAAAGTGCAACTTGCACACCATGTCCTCATTTTTTGATAGTGCAAAACCATCAGGTTGTTCTATGTAAACATCCTCTTCCAAAATTTCATTCAAGAATGTAGATTTGACGTCCATTTGAAAAACTTTAAAACCTTTGAAAGAATCACATGCTAGAATAATCCTCACTCATTCAAGTCTATCCACTGGTGAAAAATTCTATCTATAGTCCAAGATTTCTTCTTGTGCATAATGATTAACCACAAGTCTTGCCTTATTTTTTACTACCTCACCAGCTTTAGTGAGTTTATTATTGAAAACCCACTTAGTTACTATCAAATTATTATCAACATGTCTGGGAAAAAGTACCCAAGTATTATTCTTGTTTATTTTCTCCAATTCTTCTTTCATGGTCTTAACCCAATCTTCATTCTTCAATGCCTCTCTTACAAAATTAGGTTCATGTTCAAAAATCATACACATACTTTCTCTTATATTTCTTCTAATTTGAACACCAACATTCTTATCACCAATAATTTGATGAACAAAATTATTTAACTTTACATACCTTGTTGGAAAGAGATCAATTTTGTGTGTTATGATTCACTTTTTGGTTGTCATTTATGGCAACACATCTGGCATATTGATCGATTGATCTCGAGTTAAGTTTTGGTAATTCTAATCTGAGATCGACTAAGTACAAAGCAGAAATAAAGAGGTATTTTAGGTATCGAAGATCGAGATTGACAAGTTATGGCATGCGAGCTTAGAGGGAGATACTATGGAATATTTATGAGCTTCATCTAAGATCAATTTCATTTTGGTAAAGTTTACAGCTCAAGTTACAGAGAAATAAAGACAAAGGACAGTAGCAGAACAGTGATACAGAATCGTTGGATTGAAGCGATGATTTGGGGAGTATGACATGGAATCCTGGAAAGCTAAGATAGATGATAATATATATTTTTGTTATGTAAGAGTGCTGACTATGTATTTGATATTTTCTTTATCAAATGTATTTTGTATTAAGAGATGACTATGTAATATTTAGCTAAGAGAGCCGACTTAGCAAATGATATATATATATATATATGAAGATATTTTGTAGAGAAAAGTAAGGATGTGAGATATGGTTTTTGGAGATGGGAATGGAAGAGCAGAGAATGATAGAGACCATTAAAGAGCTATAACAGGAACTATCTAAGCATAGTTAATGCTTGTTTTGTTCATTACTATGAACACTTTGTAACAGAAGTATATTGTAAGAGTTGTATGCTCAGTTGGCCCTTAACAGGGTGTTGTATACCTTTAATAGGGTTTTTATTCCTCTAAAAAGGAATTTTACTATGTAATATTCAACTCCTAACCAGACTAGGTCTCCTAATAGGGACACTATACTCTAGTGCATGCTTGTGGGTATCATTCCCACTGGGGTTTTCCCTTGGCCAGGGTTTCCTTGACAAAAAATAATGGTCTTATGTGTACTGTGTTATTTTTTTATGTTTCTTTGATTTCATTAAGTGTATGGTTTATGTTGAATTGGCTCAAAGCTTATTTTAAGTGATGTACTACTGATTCACCCCCCCCCCCTCTCAGTATTACCTAATCCTAACAATTGGTATCATAGCTTTTGGACCTTGAAGAGAAAGCTTAAAAGCTTAAGGGAGATCAGAATGGATTCAAATAATTTATAGGAGAATTTTGAAGCTACGCTTGAAGACCTTGATATAGTTAAAGATGAGAATGAAGACTTAAAATTCAATCTAAGGAAAGTAGATGGATTCATAAATAACTTAAAAGAAAAACTTGAACTTTCAAGAAGTTAGAGACAAGATCTTGTCATTTAGATAAAAGAAGACTTAGAAAAAGACAATTCAAATGAGATAAAGAAACTTGAAAAAGAGAATGACACTCTGAAGCTTGAAAAAAAAGGAATGACTAAAGAAATTCAGCAAGAGAAAGATGCTAAAAACAAGATTTAAGAAGCTTTGAATAGTGCAAATTTTTTTATGGAAAAAATGAAGAATGAAGCCGACCACTATAAAAACAAGTATCTAAAATTGGATAAATACAATCAGATCATAAAAGGTGAACTTTTTGAAGCAAAGAGACATATTGAGAAACTTCACCCTAGCAGTGATTTGATCGATGAACAAAGAGACAGAAAGAAACCTAAAGGTGATATGACTAGTATTGGCTTCAATGAAGCTGAATGCTCAAAGAATCAAGAAGAGAAACCATATGGGAATAGTGATGCAAAAAACCTACTCCTAAAGAACCTAAAGAGTAGATCAGATGTTTCAGAGGAAGATGCTTTGGTTGTAATAATTTTGGACACATGAAAAGAGACTGCATAGGTAATGTCCCTTTTAAGAATTTTTCTGGTTATTGTTTTAACTATAATGCATATGGACACAAGAAGGCAAAATGTAGGAAACTCAATCAGTCTGAATATAGACAAGACAATAAAGGAGAACATATTGTAAAACCTACATGCTATAGATGTAATAACATTGGACACATTGTGAAGTTTTGTAAGCTACAAGTAAATCAGGATAGAAGACCTCCTATATGTTACAAATGCAACCATCTAGGTCATATAGTGAAGTTTTGCAGGTATAACAAAGTAAACCACAGAAGAGTATATCACCTCCTATGAATACACAGAAGAATGGCAATGATTTTGGCAAAAGAGTTGCAGATTTAGGGCCTGTTTGGCAACAGGAATACCATATCCTAGATATGGCCAATTCAGGGAGATGCTGCATATTCAAGAAGATGCTTATCCTCAAAATGAAATCTGAATATGGTCTAACCCATTTGGTTCACCCGAAAGATGAATGAGAAGATGCATAAGGAATTTTAATTCTTTATTTTTTAATTTCTTTGAATATGGTGTGTATATATGTGTGTATATATACACACATGCACACATGTGTATATATACATACATGTGTGTGTATATACACATGTATATATATACACACATGTGTATATGTGTATATACACACACATGTATACACACATGTGTGTGTATACACATATACACACATTTGTGTACATATACACACATACACACGTGTGTTTATACACACATACATGTGTGTATATACACATACAAGTTTGTATCCATGTATACACACATACACACACATACACACATGTGTATACACATATACACACATTTATGTATATATACATCCATATACACAAATGTGTATATATACACACCATTCATATACACACATGTGTATATATATACACACATACACACATATACACACATGTGTATATACACACATACACACACCATACATGTGTGTATATATATAGACATATACACACATGTGTATATACACACATATACACACACCATACATGTGTATATATACACACATATATGTATGTATATATACACACATGTGTATATACACATATATGTATATACACACATGTATATATATACATACTTATAGCAATATAATATACATCTTTATAGTCACGGATCCCACGAAATATTAAATTTGCTTTTGTAAAAATTGGAATTGGAATTCGAAATTCCAATTCCACCTATTTAGGTGGAAGATGATATTCCCATTTTGGAGGCAAAATGAGAATTTCGGAATTCCAATTCCATTTTTTTCCAAGGACCCAAACATGGAATTTGGCATTATCCAAAATTCGATAATGCCAATTCCGGTCCAATTCCTGCTACCAAACGGGCCCTTAAAGAATGACTTTGAAAATTCTTTCAAGAAAGCAGAAGATAACAGCAGTAGAAAGATATAGAAGATTAAGGAGACAAGTGATATATTGGTTCAGGGAGAGACAGTAGATGCTACTAGATCTTCGGCTAATTTTAACAAAGTTGAATCGACCTAATTGGCCGATCATGGCCTTACGGCGAAGAACAAGCAAAGAAAAAGATAAAGATAATGCACTTTAAAACTAAGAAAGAATATGCACATGAGGAAGAATGAAGAAATAGACTAGAAAAGAGTTCAAGTGAAATTTCAAAAGAGTGTTTTATTAGAGGAAATTGAACATAATGAGGAAGATGAGGAAGAACCTCTTACTAAACCTTTGAAAAGGTCCACAATATAGCATAATCCATTTGATAGGTATCTAGCCTATTGAATCTTTGCTATTTTTTTCTTTAATAAGTACTTAAAATGAACCTAGATGTTGCAAGAAGGCTCTCTCTTCTATGGATTGAGAGTCTTGGATGCTGATAATGCAAGTTGAGATGACAAATTTGGAAGAAGGCTCTCTCTTCTATGGATTGAGAGTCTTGGATGTAGATAATGCAAGTTGAGATGAAAAAGTTGGATAGTTGTGAAACATGAGATCTTGATTGTATGCCCTATTGAATAGGATGAATAACTTAGAGGGGGGTGAATCAGTTATTTCCATACAAATTTATAAAACTTTCTCTTTGTCAGTTAATACTTAAGAAATTCTAATAACAACTTAAGATTTATTAGTTTAGCACATTAAACATCCACAAAAAATATAAACATGAAATTCATAGGAACACTGAAATAGAGAACACCATATTTTATGTGGAAATCTCAAGATGGGTAAAACAACAGAGAAACTAATTCTCATGAAATGCAAAAACACCTATTAGGGTGACACCAAAAGGTAATTTGATAAAAAAAGTCTCACTACTAGATATGCTCACCACAATAAGGATTATTGTTGGTCATCTCACTGTCGATAAAGATGGTCACTTCCAATACAAGGACGCGTTGTCAGTATACAAGGGCTCACTGTGGGAAGATATGAAAATGAATAGAATCCACCTCCTAGATCTACAGACTGCCCTGCGCAAACACATATCTCCCTCGCATGAATTTGTAGTCACTTTAAATATGCTTCACATATATTCCACACATACATTCACTTGTACATTCTTTTACTTCTCCCAGATATAAAAAATGTTCTTCTTTATTTATACTAGTATATGAGTTTACATATGTTCTCCATACCCCAAAATCTGTGATAACATTGATGCAATATCTAGAGTATTATATTTAATTTCAAGCATCAGACCTAAATCTAGGATTACAATATTACCACATTACATTATGAACTATAGGTCATACATAAGATATTACAATGTACATCACAAATAATGATGCTGCTGGAAAATCTACAACTAAGATCAAAATATGTAAATCCAATGATCTTCAATACAACCAATGAACCTAGGGACCACCACATGTTGTGTCCAAAGAAGCAAAACAAAAATGGATGATCTACACAAGTTTCCAGATCTGAATGATCACTCTATACTAGGAACCAATCAAGTTTCGTCAGGTGTACCAATAAGTGGAACTAGATACACTTACTCAGTAATAACATGAAATATGAGATATCTACATTCTCAAATATTCCTGTAAACACCCAAAAATTCTGCCAAGATATTGTTACTAACAAACCATAGAATATACCAAGAACTCCAATTTACCTGTTACCAAAAAACTGATACCGCTAGAATTCTGGTATAGATGTTTTGATATCAATGATAGTCAATGTCATCAAAATTATGCCAAGTCTAACAATATTCCCATTTGGCATTGATGGAAAAAATTTAGAAACAAAAAAAGGATAAGACACCTGCAGACACTCCCCCTGAGTAGATGCATGCTATTTTTTGTTTCAACCAAAACTTCTCCCCCTTTTTTCCATAATGGAAAAGGACTACAAAATGCACAAAAGAAAGGATTCTATAGTAAAATAATATATTTAACTGTAAAAATATTTTTTTACCTTTCCTTCAAAATTGGAAGCTCATTTTCCCACTCTCCAACAACTGCCTCCATGCGATCACATGGGTTGTTTCACTGCACCAACTTATCAAATGAACCTATCCAATTAGAACCAAGGAACTCTTGCACAAATATTTTGGCATCAAAAATCATGCCATCAACATGCTCCTTTTTAACTTCTATCATGTCCTTTACAAGCCAGAAGGTCTTGATCAAGTCTTCTCTCTACCTATGTTGAGATAGTAACTTAGCCTAGAGCTCTTCCACTCTTTTCATCTATTTTACATTCTTGTCTCTGAATATGTCATATGATTTCCCAAGTTCAATAATCTCAGCTTCAATCTTCTCACACCAACCCCTGAGGTTGTCCATTGCAGTATGCCACCAAAGATAATACTAGTAGACATTAGTGATTTCTTCTAGACAAGTTCTTTTCTGATTGATTATCAGGGGCAAATTATGCATAGTAGAATTACACTTTGTTTCAAGATTCCTCTACACAACCTTGTAATAAAAACTAAGATGCAACAATTTATTCTCAACCTCTAAGAACAACTTACGAAGTAACATACTAGATACTACAATTCTTTTTCTAATCAGATGGTCAACCAGTAGCCTCAACACACGGTTTTTTTTCTTCCAAAAAGAATTTAACCCACTGACCACCTACTCTGTCAAATTCACCGCTATTCAACATGACCATAATAACATAATCAATTGCATCTGACCCTGACAATGAGTCACTAGACTTCTCCTCTGCTTCAACTTCCTGAGATACAAAAAATTCAACAATTTCCTTCCCCTTTTCACTCAAATTCATCCTCTTAGGTTTAGATGATGAACAACTAATAATTTCCTCCAAACTCCTCTTTTCCAAAGTGGAACCACCATCAACATATTTTACTGGTATGGAACCAGTAACCAAAAACTCATAATCAAGTTTCTCCATAGGAGATAGAAAATATGCCTTACATGCATCATCCTTGTCCTCTAATACTTCCAGATACCTATATATCTTCTTACCAACTAGAATGTCTATTTTCCACACAATATTTTCTTTTCTAGGCAAAAAACCCATGAATTAGAACACCAGACACATAACCAATGAACCGAAACTAAAACTGTAACATTCTTCCCTTGACATTTTTACATTTAACAATAATTTATCTAACAATATCTTACATACATCCATTTTCACATCCTCATTCATCATCTTGCATTCCATATATACCACTACAACTAAAGTGGAACCTTCACAATTACAAAATTGAACTTTGTAAGAGATGTCGTAAGTAACATACCTTATAATTGGATCCTTAATTGAGTAGATTGTGAATGCGCATTGATCCTTTCTGATTACTGTTAGGGCCTCCACTTCTTTGTAACTTACATATTTATTTGTAGCCACATCACCTTCTCTACTCAAACCTATAATTTCCTTAATCACATCCTTTGTTATGACACATGGTATGTCCAATATAACAAAGTTTCTTGTTGAAACCTCTTTAACATGAATAGGATGAGTTATGTATCACCACACCACAGGATTTCTCCCCAAATATCAAATCATAGATTCTTTAATTTCTCCATGTCATCATCTGGTAGGCCAAATTCCAAGTCCTTTATGTGCTCCTGATTGAACTCATTCAGATTAATGATTTTCTTTCCCTTCTTTGATACAACATGGATAGTAGATTTAGGAGCCATGAAAACTCCATAAATCTCTATCGTTCAAATGCTCTACAATGAATTCAAACACAACTCCAACTTATAGTGCCAAAAGATTTGAAATTATCTCCTATTAAAACCATAATTGCTTATGATTACAAATCCCACTCAAATTAATTATTTCTAACGCAATCAATGCACTTTGTGTATCAATCATTTATAGACTATATTTTCATCATTAATGCATCCCTTTTCCCTTTGGTGAAAACCTAGCTGTCACCAATACCACTCTTGAACAGGGAAGGTTTAAACTTTAGAATACTGAGTGCTCCTCCTGAGCCACAACTCTCTACTCAGTTATCGGTAGGACCAATACCGGTACCAGGATCTAGTACCACCGAAACCATTGTAATGCTAGATTTATTTCTCCATTCCATTTTTTGTCTCTGAAATCAACTAGATTCTGCATCATTTTTATCACATCCAATATTTTTTGGTGTCTTGTTGGATTTTCATGATTTAGCATAGTGACATGTTTGTCCACACCTAAAATATTTAAATCATTCTTTTTTCTAGATATCAATGATTTAGCTCGGCATTAACTTGATTTGTGACCAAAGTTATGACACACATAACAATTTCCATAAAAAATAATATTCTCTCTTTCCTGATTAGAAACTTGAATTTTGCACTCATTCTCCTTGTGACCAAATTTATGACATTTATTACATTGTGTTCTTTGAATTCTTCTCATTTGAAAATCTATTACTTTACGACCAATTTTTTTTCAATTATAATAGCAATTGTTAAAGGATAAATACCTTTGAGCATTCGTTTGTCTCAGCCGTAACCTCTTTATAGGTGTGTTCTAAAGATAACTTGTTACGTCGACTTTTTTATCTTCTTCAATCATTATCTCTTTTCCTTTGTTGTTTTATTTTGAGATTTCACCGATAAAATCAGTACTTCCTTTGCATTCTTCTGGTAAGTCCATCAACTTGTCCAAAATAGTACTGCTTTCAAGTGTCTTTGATTCTTCTTTCAACTACATTACTTCTAGTTCTAACTTTGCATTCTACTTTTTAATTTTCTTGATCATCTCCTTGAAAATTTCTTTAGTCAATTTTCATTCCTCTAATGCCTTTTTCTAGTTCAAACTTTTTTATCCAGACATTCTTCGATTTGTACCTAGATCAAGATCTGATGGGATCTTCTTTTTGAATAAAACGTGCATAGGTAGCTCTAGAATCTTTCAGTTCTGATAATTCTTGTTCAACCTCTGCAATTTTGTTCTTTGACTCTTTTGAAACTCTTGACTGAATTCTTTGTTCCTTTCTTTTAATTTATGAATTTGATCTCTTAGTTTAGCAATGCAAGTATTTGCTTCCATTAGGTTTTCCTTCAGCTCTTCATTTTATGATTCAGTACCTTCAATATCACATAACATGATTTTCCAATCTTCTTCAGAGTACAAACCTTCTCCCATCTATTCAACCTTCCAAGATCTCCCTCAAGCGGTTAATATTTATCTACAAGGGACCATACTCTGATACCAATTGTTGAATAAGTTGAATAACTAGGTGGGGGTGAATCAAATTTTCCCACACAACTTTACAAAACTTTCTCTCTATCAGTAAATACGTAAACAGTCCTAATAACAACTTAATATTTGTTAGTTTAGCACATTAAACATCCACAGAAAAATATAAGTTCATAAAATGCACAGGAACACTGAAACATAAAACACCAAATTTTACATGGAAAGCCCAAGCTGGGTAAAATCGGGAAAAAATAATTCTCATGAAATGTAAAAAATCCTACTAGGGTGATAGCGAAAGGTGATTTGATACAAAGGCTCACTGCCAGTCAACTCACTACTTGATAAAGAGGCTCACTTTCAATACAAGGGCTCATAGTTAGTACACAAGGGCTCACTGTCAAAATATATGAAGATGAAAAGAATCCACCTCTAAGATCTATAGATTGTTCTACAAAAATGTGGATCTTCTTCACATGAATTCGTAGTCACTTTGCATATGCTCCATATATATGCCACACATACATTCACTTGTACATTCGTATACTTCTCCCAGATACAAAATGATTCTTCTTTATTTATACTAATATCTAATCTTACATATGTCAAAAATACACACAAATGTGTCATAATACCAATGCAATAGCTAGAGTATTATATTTAACTTCATGCATCTGACCTAAATCTAGGATTAAAACATTACTATGTTACATTATGAACTATAGGTCACACATAAGATATTACATTATTCATCACAAATGTCGATGCCGCTGGAAAGCCACAACAAGGAGAAAAAGATGGAAATCCAATGATCTTCAATATAACTGATGAACCCAAGGATGACCACATGTTGTGGCCAAATCACTAAAACAAAAATAGATGATCTATGAAAGTTTCCAGATCTGAATGATCACTCTATACCAGGAACCAATCAAGTGTCATCAGGTGTACCAGTAAGTGTAACCTGATACACATAGTAATAGAAAGAAGTATGAGATATTTTCATTTTGGAACATTCCAGTACACACCCAAAACTTTGGCTAACTTGTCTTCACCGACAGACTACATAATATACCAACAACTCCAAAACCTGTCACCAAACAACCCATACTGCCAGAGTGCTGGTATAAATTTTTTACATCAATGACAATCAACGCCAGCACAATTATGCCAAGTCTAACAGGCCCCAAGGAGTAAATCCCATTAGATGCAAGTGGGTATCAAAGAAGAAGTTTTGTGTAGATAGTTGGCAAGAGCATTACACGATCAAACTAGTGGTCGATGGCTACTCCAAGATAGAGGGAGTTCATTTGGTAATTTTTATTTATTTTTGAGTTAATCTCTATTAGATTCATATTATCCATTGCTATTGCTTGTGCATTGATATTGACATATGGATGTGAAAATATTCACATCTATGAAAACATATTATGAGTATTATTAACTAAATTATCGAAGCAAAATTTGTATCAGTAAGTATAATATGGAAGGAGAAGAAAATAGACCTAAGGAAAAGAACTACCGAGGAAAATCTCATCGGAGATATTTTAATTAATTATATCCATAGAGTCACTAAGGGGAATTTTGTTACAAGGGAAACAAAATCAACATTGACATAAGTTCACCGTTCGCAAGATTTTTATCACTAACAAGATCCATGAAATGGGTTTAGTCTTTATTGAAGTAGTAAAAGTTAACTATTAGATATGAGATTAATTTTATTGATTTTTGACACAAATTCTATATAATACATTATAATTATACTTAACATCATGTTTTTTATTATTGGTAAAATTAGGTTTTAGGGGGACCCAAAACCCCTTACAATCCTTACACAAAAAGAATAAACATTAAGCCCAATGAACTGAAATAGGACTGGAAACCAGCTTGCTAAACCCAAAACCAGCACAAAAAAAGAAAAAAGAAAAAACCAACAACAACACCCAGCATCAGAAAACCTAAAACCAAACCAACACAGAAACAGGGGAACAACAAGACCTAGGAAAACTCTAGAAGAGTTTTGTCCACCTCTTTCTTAGCCTCAGACACCTTTTTGATGGCCGCATTAAAATCTAAGAGCTCCAGGATCATGTCATGGATCTTCTTCTTTTTTGCAGACTATGTATGCTTGCCTGGACCTACATCACCTGCATCATCTTTTTCATCTTTGAGCTTCACAGTCGGAGACCCAGCATCTAGCTTAGACTTGATGGTATTGAAGCACTCCATCACAGAACCCATAGAAAGGTTATTATCCAGCATATGCTTCTTAAGAGTGTTCTCCAAATTTTCCATTATGTCCCACATATCCTTCATGTTTTTCTCATCCTCTGTGCCCTTTCAAACTTCCATCCCCGCCAACCCAGTATCCAAATTCCCCTGAAGAAGATCAAATTTTGTAGAGGGAGCGAAAACTAAGATTGAGGCTTTTAATTTCCTAGAAATCCCATTTCATGAGGCGGAACTAATACATCGACATTGCCTTCGCCATTTGGAGGACACAGAAATTGGGATCAATCTTTTCATCCATATCCTCTTAAAGGAGTTGAACATTCCTTTCCTGCATTTCAACCATTTTCACAAAGGGAATGTTCCTAGAGCTGGAAGGGTTATTACCCTTCTCATCAATCTCCAAAATAGGAATCTCATTATCCTCTTTCCTATCCAACTGCACCTCCATGAACACTTCAATCTTTGGGGAAAGAGGAACATCATGTTCCTCAGAGATAGCATAATTGACCAGAATGGGGACCTTCTGACCACCCACATCCACATCTTTATCCTTGTCTTCAAGGTCATCAACTTTTACCCTAGCTTCATGGGCATACTCTTCCTTGTCCTCGTCCTCACCAGAATCACTAACCGAAGCCAACAGGGACTCTTTTCTTTCCTCAGTAGAATGGGTGTGGGGAAAACTTTTAGTATCTGCATAACCATCAACACTCTCACCTTCAGAATCTGTTTCATGCCATCCTTCTTTTCAAATTTTAATTTTTTACCCATTGTCAACTCCTTTTTACTCTCACCCTCCCTAATCCGTTTACCCAAAGCCTTGGCAAAACCAGAGTCCCTAGGCGAGGGGATAATAGGGATACTAATAGAAACTTTCTTAATATGTTCCACAATTAAAAGGATAAGACCCTCATGTAGAATGGGCTTGCCCACTTTCTTCCTATGATCAATTATGCTATGGCGAAGGGACTACAGTAGAAAAAATGGTAAAGAAACCCTAAAATTATGTCTAAAATGACAAAGAAGCATAAAATGATAGGATTGAGCATGCTTATACCTTCCATCTAGAGTGATATACTTTATTACAATAGGCATGACCTTCACCCAGATCTCCTTGAAATTATCCTCATCATAACAGCCACCAGATTCCTTCACCAAGCACTTGGCCTCCACCTTATCTTTAGGGAAATGTGGAATGGCTTGTTCAGAGATCTTCTTGTATCTATAGATCTTCATGACCTTAGTGTTTGACCCAGACACCTCCGTAATAAGTTCTTTGGTGATTTTCATAGTCATTCCCCCAATGGTCAGAGTGTCATCCTTCTAGCTTTCAACAAAAGCCATCATGACTTCTTCTTTGAACCCATGAAGGCATTCCAAGTACATGGTGAGCCCTCCCTTCCTAATATTGTCCCAGACCTCAGTCTTATTATTCCATTTTTTGTAATTCTTGGGCTCCTTGTGGTTAAGCCCTCCACCCATAATGCCCTTAGAGAACAGACTCTCAACAGAAATGTTAGAGACAATACAAATATAGAACATAATGATAGACTTCAAATTGAATACCATGCTAATATACGTGTGTCTACACTCAGCCATCTCAGGAAAGTTGAGACTTTTTGTATCCCTTATAACTGCTTTAATTAACTTGCACCTTTTCATCATAGCTTTCTAAGACATTCCAAATCTTCTCTTTTTTTGTGAGTCATATCAAACGCCAACTTGGCCTTTAAATTGATGGTCAAATAATTTCCTCCATACCAAGTCATGATGTCCTTAGCCCTGATAGCGATGTTGGCCAACACATCCACTGTCCTATTAGCCTCCCTAAATTTATGAGAAATAATAACATGCTTAAAGGAATTAATGATTATCTGAGCCTCCTCTATAATTGCCTTAATAGATCATGATGTCTTAGTCACCCCTTTGATATAGTTTAAAATTTTCATTGAGTCATCTTCAATCCACATGTCCGAAGACATGTCCTCTTTTATTATTTTTAAAGTTTGAAGGAGAGTCATAGCCTCTGCCACATGATTGGTCTGGACGCCAATAAGGAGCACCATGGCAGCAAGATAGTCAGCCATGTCATCTCAAATGATCCCACCACAGCCAACAGGCCCCGGGTTACTCTTTGTTGCATCCTCAAAATTAGCTTTGATCTAGCCATGAGGGGGGAAATCCAGATGGCATTCTCCCGCTAGGATGAGGAGTTCACTTTGGTGCTAGCAGAATTAACTCCAGCATAAAAATCAAGCTTAGCTCTATTCATGGCATTACAGTTCTCCTTAATACTTCTCTTAATCTTCTCGGCTATCACCACCGAAGGAAGGGTAGTGTCTCTTAACACTCTATCATTATGTTCTCTCCATAGTTTCTAGATAACATGAGGGTAAATGATGTTCCACAACAACCTGTCGATTGGAACCTTAGCATTTCTCCATTGAGTGAAGAAATTCTCCATATTGTCTAGGAAAAACTAGCATATCTTCTAGCATTCCAAAATGAGTCACCGAACTTCCTAGGATTACCAATAGTCTATAGCCATATAGTAAACTGACTCCTCAGCATTCTTACACAAAAAAAATCTGTTAGGCAGAATCATGCCTCTCTTTTGGAGATTATCAATAGTAAAAATCTTGTTCTACAAAACCAGCCAAAAGAAAATGTTAATTTTAGGAATTAACCATTTATCCCAAACCTGGGCCCAAAAGGGAGGAGGATCCGGCTTCTTCAACAAAATCTCAGAGGTAGAGGTGAAAAAAAAGACTCTAGAAGAGAGCATCCCCCAAATCAAATTGTCCTCCCTAGTAGAGTCCACTTTCCAAACATTCAGATCCAGCATCAGAGGCTTAAGAGAGACATCAACAGTAGAAAGATCAACCCAAGACGGACGGCCCCAGTAATCTCTAACCCACAGAATGAATCCCTGTAAGAAAATGTCAATAAAATGTTGGAGGGAAGGAATAGAATTCAGATGATAATATTTAAGCCAACAATCTTCCTAGAATTTAATTCTCTTGCCATTACCCAAATACCACTTAGCTCCCTTGAAAGTTGTTTCCTTATCTTGTTGGATACAATTCTAAATAAAAGAGCCCTGCACCTTCACAACAGACATCATAAAATCTGATATATGATGGAAAGAGTAGAGATATTTATTGTGGATAATCTCATTCCACTCTTTATGCTTGCCAAAGGTCCTCCAAATTTGCTTAGCTAGTAAATCCTGATTGGTAACTCTTAAGGGGTGGATCCCCAAGCCTCCCCACTTCTTTGGAGTGTACACCTTTTCCCAAGAAACTAAAGCCAATATCTTTCTTTCTTCCACCCCTGTCCAAAGAAAAATTTTCTGAATCTTCTCAATTATGTTTGTAAATTTACCAGGGATTTTAAATTGATTAAGGGCATAGATAGGGAGACTCTACAGAGACGCCTTCAAGAGTTGAAATTTACCAACTTGACTTAACAAAGCTCCTTTCCAGCCAGCTAATTTCCTATTGAATCTATCCACAATACCATCCCAAAATGAGTCAGGAGGTCTTAAGCCCAAAGGTAGACCAAGGTAAGTGGCAGGCAAAGCACCAATTTCACAACCAATAATTCTGGCAATTCTATTTTTTCTTTCCACCGGCATGTTAATAAAAAATAGAGAGCTCTTATTCCAATTAAAAATTTGACCAGTAGCCTAAGAATAATTAGAAAGTGCTTTTTTAATCATTCTGGCCTCTTGGATGGTCAAAGAACCCAAAATAACAGTGTCATCAACAAATTTCTCATGGGAGCATGACCTAGAAGTAGAGGAAGGAGTGAGACCCTTGATGGATCCATCAATCACCAGTATCTGAAAATAGCGACCAAGACACCCCGCCAGAATGGAAAAGAGAATAGGGGACAAGGGATCATCTTGATGGAGCCCCCTGGAAGGCTTGAAGAATCTGGAAGAAGAGCCATTCACAATAACCGCAGTGGTAGAAGTACTAATGAGCTGGAAAACCAGCTGCAAGAATTTATCACAGAAACCAAAGGAAGGAAGAACCTTGATCAAAAAATCCCAATCCACCCAGTCATAAGCCTTCAAGATATCAAGTTTCAATCGAAAACCATAGTTTTTAGAGGAGTGAGTAGAGTGAATGACCTTGTGAACCTTCATTATGGAATCAATAATTTGCCTGACGGGAACAAAACCACTCTGCTAGGGAGAAATAATATTGGGGAGAATAGCTAGCAGTCTGAGGGTGAGAACCTTGGAAAAAAATTTGTACACCAAATTACATAAACTGATCGGCCTAAAGGAATCGATAGAATCAGCTCCAGGTTTTTTGGGAATCAAGACAATGAAGGTAGCACTAATTCTTTAAGAATAGTTCTTGACCCAGAGAATTCTTTCATAGCATTGCAGATATCCAGGCCCATGATGTGCCAAAATTTATGGAAAAAGAACAAAGGAAACCCATCTGGGCTTGGGGACTTATCACCCTCGAAGGAGAACACATCAAGCTTGATTTCCTCCAAGGAGGGGATAGCAGTCAGCTTCTTATTAGTAACATCATCCAGGATGGAGGGGATAGCATCAAGAAGCAAGGCTTGGTTTTCCAAGGAAAACACATTATCTTTAGATAAGAGGGAAGAGAAAAAGTCAACCATAGCCAAAGAAATGTCCTTATCATTAATTATCACACTAGAATCCAACCTAAGTCTAGAAATTCTATTGGAAGCTTTATGTTTAGAAGCATACATATGGAAGAACCTGGTGTTAGATTATCTCCATCTTTCAGCCATAGCAATCTTGACTGTTGTCTCCAGTACACTTCCTCTTTGGATACATGATATTATGAGTTTTGGCCAAAAGAATCTCCTCCCTATCCTTAAGATCTTGAGACATGCTTATCTGCTAGATAGTTTCCTGAATATCGTCAAGCTCCCTTTTCAGATCATACTTTGTTTTAAAGATGTCACCGTACACTTCCTTACTCCAAGATTTAATATTATGTTTAATATGTTGGAGTTTCTTAGACACCCTAAACATAGCAGTGCCCCAAATGTTAACATTCCACCAGTCACTAGGGTGCCAGCAAGAAGTTGAGTCCTGTTTTTTCAAATTTTTCCTATTTGACCTAAAGATTTGAGGCACATAGACATGAAATCTTCCTAAAAGTCACTAATATAAAATTGTATGATTTGAAGTCTACTTTCCAAATATGTTATTTTTTAAAATACCCAGATGATGAATTTCAAATTTCAATAGGGATTACTAAAAGCCTCATTTTAAAAGTCACTCATTTAGGACTATACCATGCGTGTGTACGGCAAGCGAAATCAAACTCAAATGAAACTATTTGACCTAAAGATTTGAGGCACTTAGACATGAAATCTTCCTAAAAGTCACTAACATAAAATTTTATGATTTTAAGTCTACTTTCCAAATATGTTATTTTTTAAAATACCCAGATGATGAATTTCAAATTTCAATAGGGATTACTAAAACCCTCATTTTAAAAGTCACTCATTTAGGACTATACCATGCGTGTGTACGGCAAGCGAAATCAAACTCAAATGAAACTATTTATCTAAACCCTTTTTGGAAATGGTAAGTAACACATTTAAGATTGATGCGAATATTTTTCCATATTTTTATGTTAAATATATTTTTTTTAATTAATTATATATTGGGCTCAATCATTGTTTATAAAACCTCATGTGTACTGCAAGCATAATTTGCCCTAAACATATGATTTTTAAATTATTATTTTTAAAGTGTGTAGAATTATGTGTAGTTTGATTTCATATCATTTATTTTTCAATAAACTTTAAAATAAAAAAGTTATTAAAATTACAAAAAAGCTTGTATTCTCTTTTCTATAGACCTGTTTTAGTATAAAATGATTGAAAAATATAAATATTAATCAAATTTAATAAAACAATACATATTATGAATCTTCATTATCTTATCTATATTGGGTTTTTTTTTCGTAAAAAATATCCTCAGAAAATCCAATCCAATTTGAGGCCAAAGTGAGTTTTGTGTCTGCATATGGACATGGCCTTCAACATTGAGGTCAAACCATATCCAAAGCCAAGGGTCGGTTGACCAAGCCTTTCCCAAAGCTAAACCCAAACCACTTTTGGTGGGGAAAATTTAAATTTTAGAACACAGGGTCACGTTATAACACGGGGTGACGTTTTAAAAATGAAACGTCACCCCATTTCATAACGTCACCCCGTCTCATTTTGTAGCCATTGGAAATTGGTTTAAAACTATACGGGGTGACGTTATGAAATGGGGTGACGTTTCATTTTTGAAACGTCACCCCATTTCATAATGTCACCCCGTCTCATATTTGACCTTTTTATCAAATCTGTTGTGTTTTTTAACTGCATCAGCAATCTTGTATTCGAAGTACGGTCGACAACGATCGAATGTACGGGTTTTGGACAGTTTTTTGCATTGTTTATTGATTATTATATTCTCCATTTGAAGGCATCAATCATTGGGAGCACATTGAATAATTTTTTGCAAGTTTAATCTATTGAAGACACTCTTGTGATTGATTTCAATTATTAATCATGGGATGTAAACAACGTCAAAAGAAGAAACAAAGGAGGGTTATGACTGATGAGGAAATTCAATTGGAGAAAGAGAAAGAGGCTAAACGTCAAAGAGATAGAAGAATGAGGATGCACGAAATGAATAACAATGAAGCCTCTGGATCCACAACAATTGAAGAGTCAAACATTAAAGATACCATGGGAAATACAATAGATGCAAAAGATGCAAATATGAAAGAGGCGAATGCAAGCAGGTCGTTGAATGCACCTTGTAGTGATGTTTCGGGTACGTCTTTGACTTCAACATTGAATGATAATCAACCTATCATAATAGATGATAATATGTATAGAAACTTATTAATTGCATATTCTAGGGATGAAATTGAATCAATGAGGCCTAATCATATTTTTCAACTTAGAGAATTTGCAAATGAAAATCCGCCT
>MU223478.1:233383-253158 GCA_018584345.1 Thuja plicata
CCCCCCACCCACACACACACACACACACACACACACACACACACACACACACACACACACATATATATTAAATTCTTCAAATTCCTGCCATGATTTATTTATGAGGGACTATGTAGTATAATTTGAAATGTAGAAAACAAATATCTCAACAAAATTTTATCCAAAATTAATTAAAACAAATCATCACATTCTACCAAGAGGTTGGTTGAGGAAAAATCTCAAAAACTAGCTAAGAGGCCTTGGTGAGCTAGGCCAACATGCCACTATTTTCCCTAAAATAGATTTGTAATAGTGCCTATGAGTTCCACAACCAAGTTCTTATTATGACATGTTTTAATAAGGCTTGGATTTTTTGGGACCTTTTAAGAATAAAACCATGTGAAATTTGAAATCAGGGGCAGAATAAATATAAGCCATACAACATTCATATCTATGAGAAGTCATGTGAGTGTAATTAAAAGAGAAATTTTGAACTATTTTTATTACAAATAAATATTGATTTAAATTTCGGTGTGATTCAAGACCTTGAGAAAATAAATCTATTTATTTTTTAACTGAAAGTGAACAAGTGAATTTGAATGTATAATATCCTTGTCCTCGTGATCTAACTTATAAGAAGTTTCTAAATAAATTTCAAATTCATAAAATTTCTATGCATCTAATTTTTTAAACTATATGAATCCTTGAAAATCTTTAATAATATATATGAATTTATAAATTTAACTGTTTAATAAATTTTGTAATCAATTTTCATTTTTTATTTTTTTGAGAATTTTTCATTCATGAAGTCTTTATTATTTAATTAAAATGAGAAAAAATCTTGTAAAGAATATAGGTCTTTTAATTAAACATACCGTAGGAGTCGTGATTTAATCATGTAATTTGGAATTAAATCGTTTCAGCAAACGCGACTCAGACGGAATGATGAATGGCGATGGAAGACCAACAAAATACATCAGCCGTTCTGATTACAATTGTTTTTTCTGGTCAGTATAACAGAGGTGGAAAATAAATGGCAATTTGTACGGAGAGTCGACTGCTAATACAGAGAAATTAAAAATCATAAATTTATAAAATGAAAAGTCATTCATGTCGTTGTAGTATAGTGGTGAGTATTCCCGCCTGTCACGCGGGTGACCCGGGTTCGATCCCCGGCAGCGGCGTTTGTAAGTTTTATTCCAAAAGACCGGTTTATGATCGCAGAAAGACTGACTTTTGGGGAAAAAATTACCAATTTTTACAAGACTTAGAGGTTAAGATTTTCATTATGAGAATATTTTTAGGATTTTTTTAAATGAAGGAAACATTAAAATCATCACTTAAATAAGAATCATATATATTAAAAGTTAAAAATATATCAGTGTGGATTAGTGGTTTCTTTTAGATTGGTATAGAATCAAGGGAAAAAATAGTTTAATTTAGTTGTTTGTGGGGAAATTATTTTTGAAGCAACATGTTGGTGGTGTCATAATATTAATAAAGAGAATAATGTGAAGATGGTTAAATAAGAATGTACATACATGTTGCTTCATCATTATTTGAAGTCTAATATTTCTTCATCTCCAACTCAATTTCTATAATGTTCATTATGAAATTCTTATATGTCAAACACTATCAATTGAACATTACGAAAACACTGTCATTAAATGAAAATAATCTAAGATTACATGCATAATTGAGTTAGAATAAATATCTCTCACCATAAGATTATGTTAATAAATTAAAGAATCCTTAACTTCAAGGAAAAGATATCCCTCTAGAGATTGTAAGGGAACAGATATCCCTCTAGAGATTGTAATTTCAAGGTTGATATTTAGAACTAATAAAGTCTTGAGGAGTATATGTTTTCCACACGATTCTTTTTATATTTACTTTATTTTTTCTTGAAATCTGTAAATAATATTTTTTTAATTGTATTACATTTGGATCATTTTCTTTTGTATATTATTATTTGGTTTAATTTTCATTTATTTTCTATTCTTCATATTTTTTAAATATATGTATAGAATTGATTAAATTAATTGTTTTCAATTATTATTGCCTTAACTTATAATTGGTGGCATACTAATTCATAGATATAAATTGTTAGTAAGGTGAATGGTTTGTAAATGAGGAGAAAATGAGGATAGAAGTAGGCAGACCTATTTCTCTCATGCTATTATTTCCCCCATTAGTTATTGTTGATCAAAACACTGCAACAATAATTTGACTAATTAGAAATCAAGTAAGAACAAAGGATGGACTTGTTTCTAATGTCATTCAGAGCTCAGAAACCTTACAAGTTGTTAATTTATTGCTAGCTACAATTTTTGAGTTGTAATTTTTCTTTTTAAGAGGATGGTAATTAGCTCTTCTGTGGCATCTAGCATGAGACTTCCTATACTGCCCTTCTAATCTGCCTTCCAAATAGTACAAACATCTCTATTTGGTCCAAGAGGAAAACTAAGTTGGAAGTTTCTAAATCTTGCGTTAAAATGTCATCTGTAGCTCTAGCATTTTTAAAAGTTCACATAGAGTTTAAGCTGATTTTACAATTATAGAAGGAGATAGTCAAAGTTTATATGGGCTAAAATCAGCAAAAACATCATCAAAAGAATTTAGGGCGTACATTCTTCATAATGTATCTCAACTACTTGACAACATGAAGCAAACAGTCAACAACAAACTTCTTTATGATATGCAATACAACAAACGAAAGGAAGCCAAAGAACCCATAAAAATAGCACTACAACAATTATGCCATGGCTAATTGCAAACTCCCATTAATGTGATTTAAATTTTTGTTGAAAATCTAAATGATATGACTTTATTAGTTAGTTTCTAAAGAGTGCACCAATAATCAAGTCCCTAATCAATCTACCCCATTCACATGGGAAAAAGAAGATAAAATTGGCATGATCTCAACTTATACGCTTTCAATGCACTTAGCAATAGCAATGTTACCCTCAGCTTTTCTATAAACAGTTCAATCTGTCACATAAATCACCGCAGCTTTTTTTCATCTGTTACTTTCTCTGTATTGCAATTAAGACTGATAATTGAATATAGAAAGTTATCTAACAGATGAACAAACACTAGTGGAGGAGTATTTACAATATTATAAAGTCGATATGTTCGAGTGGTTAAAGAGACAGACATGATATCTGTTGAATTTCACCTGCGCAGGTTCGAACCCTGCTGTCGATGTTCCCTATATTTATTTTAAGTTTTTACAGATGGATACGGTTGGTTTCTAAAATATAGTAGCAATTGCACCTTGGTGTCCAATGGGTACCTTCAAGAGGTATAGAAGGTCAATTAGCGAAAAATGTGTATTTTTGACATACATATATATAGTCTATCAAATCAATTCATAGACCATTTATAAAATGATGTTTTTCATACAACAAAGATCTTAAGAAAGAAGTCATATCTTCCCTTGAATTATGCACATAGCTACAAGGATCCAAACATGACAAGCCTTTAAATTAGGAAGACTCTCAAGCTCAATTATCACATACATATATGTAGTCTATCAAATCAATTGATAGACCATTTATAAAATGATGTTTTTCATACAACAAAGATCTTAAGAGAGAAGTCATATCTTCCCTTGAATTATGCATATAGTTACAAGGATCCAAACATGACAAGCCTTTACATTAGGAAGACTCTCAAGCTCAATTATCAATAGAGTCATTATATGTTTTCAATAGGGAGGGAAGGAGAGAGGGGGATTTAAGAGATAGAAAAAAGAGATGGAGGTTGAGAGGCAAAGGTAGGTGGATAAGGATATCAACATGTAGAGAAGAGGGAGGAGAGATGGATGGATAAGGATAGAGTTAAAGGTGGAGACAGATATATTGATATGTAGAGGAGAGGGAGGAGAGAGAGTATGTAGCAACCAAGGAGAAGGGATATGTTGGGGGCAATCTAAGGATTCTGGTATTGGCATTCAATGAGCTATAGAATAGTGTAGAGAAAGGCAAGTTAGTGCAAAGGTGAAGATGGTGGTGGTTTTTGCCTAAGATGACGATAATGGACCATGATAGTGTGTAGTTGGGCAATGATCTGAGTAGCGATGCTAGACCAATTTTAGTGAAATGGAGACCTTGACTTGGATTCTGAAAGAAGGGCTTGGGTCTTGTGGCCCCATCAAGAGGTATGCATGTATGTATGTACCGAGCCTAGTAAGGGAATGCATAAGTTCCTTCATGTACAACACAAATCATGTTTGAGAGGTATGTAAATTGGGCATCTATGATCCAAATTTTTCAAGGACACGTGGTTGCAATGCAAGAGCTCGTTTGTCATCTCATAACAAGAAAACAAAGGTATAACAACAAAACAATTAAAATTCCCAATACAGTCGTAACCAAAAAGGAAAATGGAAGGCCTCAGTGAGGATTAATCTCCATCTAGATTGAAGGTTTGGCGCCTAAATGCACAAGACTCATCCTCTGTGTAGTGGCCTTTGAACCCTCCTACACAATCTCGCACGATGAAAATGTGATGAATCAATGAAGCAACATTGGTAGTTTTGAACATAAACATGCAAGAAAATACAAGTGAAACAAAAATCCAATCGTATACCTCAAAAACATGACCCAAATTATAATTGTTATTATATTCTTAAAATTTTAAAAATATATTTAAATTTATAAATATTATGTACATATGAATTTTAATAGAAATACTGATATAAATCTAACTATATAACAATATAATTTATTATTTATTATATTATAATATAATTTTTATTATAATCTTAAAATTAAAAAATTATATTTCAAATTCTGATTATGTATTTAACGATTTTAAAATATATTTATAAATGAAAGAAATATGAAAACCAAAATTTAAATTATGATAAAACAACTTTAAAAAATTTAAAAATTACCAATAGAATTTGCGACTGGTTGAAGCAAAAAAATTTGCATCCAGAACCGACGAAGCATTAGTTAGGGGAGAGGACCCCAAAAAATGCATCTAGAATCAACGAAGCATTAGTTAGGGGAGAGGACCCAGTACCTAAACACATTCCAATGGTTGTAATAGTAGTTGTTAATTTAATACCTACACTCTTTGATTTAGTATCCAATATTTTTGACAACATTGTACCAATAGTTGTCACTTTAAAGTTATTTTTTCTAATGATGCCTATCCATAATTGAATGAAATGTATCCCTTACTCTAAAAAACAACCAATCATGTGATGCCACATCAACTCCACAAGTACGGGGGTCCCTAATGCACTATGATTGGTCTCACTTTTTTTTGGATTGTTTTGGACACCTTGGCAAAAAGTATGCTGATGTGGCATCATATTTGATGATGTGGCCTTGAAACCTTAGTTATAAGCAAAGGACTTTCCAAGTAAGTTGTTAAAAAATGGGGAGTGATTTGAAATTTTCATAAGCCTCTGCATTCTTTAGCTTTTGTTATTATTATGTATTTCTACTATTTTAGTTTTAGATTTTATTAAGTCTTCCTATTAGTTGTTATGCTTTGTAATTGTACTTAAGTTTGATTTGACTAATTTCTTTTATAATTTTGATTGGCCTACTACAATTTTACATGTGAACATCAATAGATTACTTCATTTTTTATATAAAATTGTCTTTAAAAAAATGTAACTTTTATGTTATTTATTGTCTCAACTTTTCTTAACAAACTTTGGTAGCACTACATTCTCTATCAACATCCAGCGTAAGATCTTTATCCTCCAACAATGGATTATTTTCTTTGTCTTGGTGTGATTTCAATATTAAATGGCTTTCAACAAATTTTGGTCTTGTGTTACCACAACACATGCCCCATTCAGAATACTTGGCCTAATGGGGACCACCTTTTCTTTGATCTTTTGGCCTTTTGAGCAGTTTAGATTCTTTTAAGGATAAACAGGACTAGGTATCCGGTGAGCCAGATTGTGGGCCCCTAGGGAGGCTCTCAATAGTTGGGTATCATCTTTGGTTTCCTTGTAATCATTTTTCCCTCCTTTGTCCTTTTTTGATCTTTAGTTTTTCCCCTTTTGTTTGAGTTTTTTGGCCAAGTCCTTAAGACTTAGTAGTCTAAGCCCTTTTCATACTTTCAGAGTATCAGACATCCCATGACCTCCGCAACTCTAAAAGGCCAAAAGGCTGATCTTCAAGGATAAAGAAGCGTTCAATTTTTCAGACTCTCACAGTCTAACACACCGAACTTCCTTATAACATCTACATCATGTGCAACCTATAAAAGGGCATTTTTGCTTCTTTTTTCTTTAATTCTGTGATTCAAATGCTTTCAAGCTCCAAAATACGAATTGCACAAAGACGTTGTGACCTTGAGTGATCAGTCTTCGCATCCACTTTGCGACTTTCTAAAACTTCCTTAGCATCCTCCATTGATTTATTTGAGCTCGAGCATCACAGATTTTGTCAATTTTTATACATAGCCTTTGAGGTAGGGTTCTAGCTTTTTCTTTTCCCTTGTTTGTCGCCTTGTAGTCTTAGGGTTTCTCTCAATTTTTTCTCTTCTTCAAAGTTAGGCTTTTCTTTCCTTCATTTTTTTTTGTCTTGGATTGTGTTCTAGGGTTTTTTTGTCTTTAGGGTTCTCAGTTACAACTCCTCCCATGAGTCGACCTCTAGTTGACCAAATCCCCATAATTGCAAATGTCAACTCGCCAAGGGCTTGGATCTGATGCTCCTAATCATTCTTTGGAACTGTTATAGTTTCAAACTCTGATACACTTAAAGACCACCCTATATATGGTGCAACGAGGATCCTAAGTCTCAAAAAATGATGTTCAATATTTTGACGTTGTGCACACCGAAACAATAATTGGCCTCTGACATTCTGAGAACCTGTACATGCCCAACTATACCCCAAACTTCCAATTTTATCATCCCTTTTCTAAGTTTCGCACTCTGAAAGTGATTAGGAGCTCTGATACACTGCAGCACCAAAGACACCTCTTCTCGTTGAACATGTGCATCAGACTATCAAACTTTCACAATCTGAAGATATTTTTAGACTGTGAATGTCTAAAACTCCAAAATTTCCAAGGATAGGTTTCTAATCATTTAAGTGGATTTGCATGCTTCTTTCTAGGTTTTTTTATGGTTTTCTTAGTTTTATCTATCTTTAGTTAAGCTTAATAGTTAGTATGTTTTCAATAATAGACACCTGAAGACATTATTTGCATGCAGAACGTCAGAAAAGATGACAACTCTACCAATGAAGTATCATTTCAAAGGATATCATTCCCCCATGAGGGTAGGAAACTTACATGCAAAAATAATAGACACCGATAATGGGAACATAGAATGGGCTCGCTCCTGAGGCACTATGAAAATCCAGGAGGAAGATCATCTGACTACACTGCAATGGTTTTGGTGGGGTTAGTGAATGTGGCTGCACATCTAGTTTCCATTCTCTCTTCAGACTTGATCATGACTTTGGCCCATCACTACATCTCAGATGAAAATATGATAAAGAAGAAAGCGGGAGATATTGTATTAGACCTAAGACCATATATCATTCAAGATGTCTTCCATTTGCAGAAGGGAATTGATCACTTCTATCCAATCACAAAGGAGAGGGGAATGAAGTGGTTTGAGAGTAAATCTTTAGATTCCTACAAAATTGTCAATAAGGAATATCTCATCCATCAACTTCCAAAGAATAAAATGGGTAGGATTGATATGAGAAGAAGTTATTTAAGTGATTATATGAAGGCTGTAGTGACAATGTTAAGTTGGGTGTATGGCCTTCTCCAAGAACATCAATTAGCACCATGGATGATTCATATCTTAGAAAAAATCAAAGGGAGAAGGGCCAAAATTGATTGGGGGACAATACTGAGTGATAACTTGGGCTTGCAACTGAGATAGGTGTATCATGATCATAGATTTTTTATGACATCCTATATTGTATATCTCCTTTCTACTAGAGCTGAGTATCCAAGGCTCACTAAGAAAGGGTCATTCAATGATCAAAATGCCTGGGCATATGCTGTATACCCTAAATTGGTAAAAAAGGATAAGTTGAAAGATGCCAGTCTAGAATACAGGATTGTAAATGATGCTTTCGTCTTTGCAATTATCAGGTCCATTGAAGGGGATTATGCCAAGAGGATTTCATAAGAATTTGTGGCCAAGGTTTTATCCCTAAGGGCTTATTATATTTAATTCAAAACCTTTACTTATATCTGGGTTGCTGGGAGTACCATTAATCCCAAGAAGTTGCCACGCTACCCATCGAACAAAATTGTGCTACTGGAAATTTGCAGGAAGCACTTGGATGCATATGAAGTTATCAGGTTGAAGAAGAAGCAATGTTGGGACTTACCTATCTCCATAAGAGCCCACTCTCTACAAGATATAAAATTTTGTAAGTCGATAGGGCTGGAATGGGATGAATGCACTTTGTAGGAATTCAAATTGATAAGGCCTAGGTTTGATCCTATCGAAACATTCAGCCACATCATAGGGAATTTATACAACCATGAACCTCAATAGAGGATCACTAGATGAATTACATTGATGATTATGAGGTAAGGATATGAGATTACGGTATAATATCTCTAGAAAAATATGAAGATACATTACCAATGCAAATCCCTCCTAAAGTGTTGGATAAGGATTACAAAGATGTGTTAGATCCATTATATAATAAAAATAAAGTATATATCTGAAGTAATTTTGAATACAGATATTGGCAGGGATGAGAATGATACCATTGAATTTAAGGCTCGACACATGATTGAGGTAACAACAAAATGGATAAAGAAGCCTTTCAAAATGGATCTAGTTCTAATGAAGCCTCATCAAAAACCACCTTCTAAGGTGGAAAAGGGAAAGGAAGAAAGGCAAATATCCCTACATTTAAGGAAATTGCTCCCATACTTCCAAAAAAAATCTAAAGGTATGGAAGGCCTCCTACGTATGGTCCTATAGAGAGAAGAATGGAAAAGAGGAAAATAAAATTGGGTGATACACATTCTTCTACAGAATAAAGAGATTTGCATGCCAAAGAACCCAAAATAGATGCTCCATTTCAGGCTCCTGAGGTTCCCTTCACATCAGACCGAGGGAAGGTTCCTTCTTTCACAATCCAAAAGCCCAAGGGTGTAAAAACACAAATTAAACAGAAGGTTTACAAGAGAAAGAGGGCTTTGGTATCACCTCTGGTAAGGACATTTCCTACATAATAAGAGGTAAATATGTCCCCCTGGTTAGAAGAACTCGGCAGGCCACCGCAACTACCAAAAGAGAAGAATGGGTTGAGGTTTCTCAACCCCAAGTGTAGAAGGAGACAATTGACTCAAAAAAAAACACAAAGGAAGAGACTAAAACCAAGGGTAACTTAGGATCAGATGAATTTGAGTTATCAAACTTTGATAATATCCATGGATTCTTCAACCCTCCTAGTCAATTTGTCATTCCAGATTTTAGTCCTACAGCGACACCAGAGAAAGCAACCAGGCTCGATGAAGGAGAAATTGATACCAACGCAACAAATAAGGAACCCAAGGGCAATGAATTAGTACAGGTTACCAAAGGAAAACCTCAAAATCAAACTCCTCCACCTTCTCCAGCTTTGCAAGCACAGGTAGAAGTGAGTTCGTCCAAGAAAAAACAATAACCAACAATAAGACTATGGGCAGAGATATTGGCTAGCTCATCATCTGGTGGGGAAAGGGATAAAATATTGGAGCTCATGAAAAATCAACCCTACAACTCCCAAGAATCACTTGCATGCAAACTTGTCATAGAAAGAGAGAAGCAAAAGCTATGGAGGCCAAAAATAACAGATCGATGAAAGAGGAAACATATTGTGCAAACAATGGAGAGAAAGACCTCAATACAATATCATCCTTAGATAATTCACTAAGTGGAAATAATTACAAAGGTGATCAAACCCCTAAAAGGGAGAAACCTAGGTTACATGATAATAATTAATAAAAGAATTAATTATTGTCTATCTAATTTAACTTAAGTAAACTAGATAATAAGTGACTTAATAATTAAATCAAAATGATTTCATTAATAAGAGAAATAACATATTACTCTAACATAAAACTCATATTTCTCTTATGATTTCATTAAGAAGAAGAAGAAGAAGAAGAAGAAGAAGAAGAAGAAGTGCCATATGATACATTAACTGCCTCCACCAAGCCCACCTGGTTGGCTAAGGCAATCCAACCCCAGGAAAGAACATATACTGAAGAAGACGATATCGATATGTCCACATCGGGGCAAGCATTCCACCAGGGGGAGTCCAGCTAGATTGCACAAAGAATGTCATACGTGACACAAGATGACTGAGGGAGGTGGAAGGCTCGGGTTGTAGTACCTCCTCCTAGTACAAGTATAGCAGAGATAACTCCAAAAGACTACATAATGGAGGAGGTTGATTTAGGAGAACCCACCTGTGAAGGTGGTAAGGCACTGACCGCTTTGGGATTTCATCAGTTTTTTAAGGATATAGACCAAGATGAGACTTAAATGCAAGGGCTCTGGGAGCTGGTTTGCATTTTGAAGGAGTATGTAACAAAGATAGTCAGTCCAATGGACCAAGATCATTTGGAGGCCACATTACAGGCTTCCCTAGAAAATAGAGCATCACTAAAATCTTCAAATCCTTTTGTAAAAGTATGTACAAATTAGAGGTCTAAATTTGAGAAATTCAGAGTTGAGACCATTCGTATTATTTTGAAGCATTTCAAAATAATCCTCATTGAAGTAACATGGCTCATTGACCTAATGGAAGAAGAGAAAGGAAATGATAATAAGATAGAACAATGGAAACAAGCACTTCAATATTTGAGGGTAATAAGAAAGAAATACTTTCAATTCTTGGTAAAATTATATAAGGGTGCAGAGTTTGATAATTTTGATGAGTGAATCATTATCATTAGTGTCGCTATTAAAGGCTATCAGAAAATCCTAGAAAAGATTGAAAAGAGAAGAAAGGATGTTATGTTATGGGTAGAGGCGATAGAGAAATTCTTTGATGTAATTGACTTTCAATTGTATGAAGGTGATAATAAACAAAAGTTATATTCCACAAAGAACATTGTCCAATAGTTTGTTGAAATTGTGGCTGGGGTAAACACACAAGAGAATTCACAATAGTTGTTTGACTTCAAAGAGGACGTGAAGCATATAATGGAGCATATAGAGGATATCCAAGTGTTCAGTTCAAATCTCACATCATTCTGAGAAAGGAAGAAAAATCATTTGGAATCCATGGAGATGCCCAATTTTGATGAAGTCTGAGAGTTCATAGAGAGACTTCGCAAAGCTCTCCCAGACATTCTTCCAGAAAACTAAGTTTCATTTTGATACTTAGTCATTTTTGTAGATTTCATTTATTTTTTGATACTTAGCCAATTTTTAGTCATTTATTTTTCAGAGGTCCACCGCCCCAAAAATCTAGGGTCATCAAATTTCTAGACTTAGTCATTTTTCTGAGTTACATTTTTTGGAGGTCCACGACCCCGAAATTTATGGGCATGCATTTTCAACCACATTTTTCAAATAGAATCATTTTTTGGGTAGATTGTATGAAATTTGGAGATTAGTTTCACATTTCAAGGGGCATTCTATCAATTACACATTAGAGGAGTAGTTAGATCCATGCATATTGGGCGTGAAAATCAAAGTGAAGATCAAACCGAGTGCAAACAAGGGAATAAATGATGAAATTATAGTTAAATCCTCTACATTTTAGAGGTTGATTCTAATCTTATTTTGCATGTATTTGATGTAAACATAGATGGGAATCCACACAAACTAGTTAGCAATCAATTTAGGAGTAGTTTTGCATTGTTTTTTAATAAAAGCAATAGCAAGAGGGTGTTGACCCGAGGTACAATAGGAAGCTAACTAGGACTGAATTAACAACATATTAATTCAACCTAGAAAGAAGCATGAAGAAAAGTAAATTAATCATCTACCTCTATCAAAAACCAAAATGATAAATCTATACCAGTATAAGCATAAAGTATCAGAACCCCACATACAGATAGTATCAAGTTCCAACAGCCAAAAAATTAAACCATGCCAAGCAGAGATATTAACCATAATTGAAGTATTAAGCTTAAAACTGTAATTAAAAAAACTATCCCAACCATAGGGCTTGGGGGAAGAAATGATACAGAACACATTACACCCCCGATCCATCAGGAGATTCATTTTTCATCCCATAAGTGCTTGGAAAGCAACAGGTCAGCCCACTCCTTGTTCAAAAACTTGAAGAGTTCACAATTTCCTTCTACAGACTCCTTCCTAGCAGAGGTCATCTCGTTCAGTAGACAGAGGGTAGTAGATGAAGAATGCATAACCTTGAGCGCAAATTTTTTGACATCTGACAGCCTCCTGTTAGTATTGGCCAGGTCCCCGCTCAGCTTAGCCACCGTGTTTTCCAGACTAACAATCTGGTACTTGATTTTCCCAACCAAGCCATTTCCCGCAACACCTTTGGGGTTCTCAGCCATAGTGACAAGGGCATTATCTTCCTTGCCATGTTCAGCCACGATATTATGGGTAACATCCCTCACCTCCTCATGGTCAGAATTTTTCTGCTCCTCTTCCCGGTTGGGAGATCCCACCGAGACATCCACCTTATCAAATAGTTCTTTCATTTCTCTTTTCCCCTTCTCCTTGGCAAGACGGGAGGAACGATGGGAATTGGTAGGCTGAGGGTCGGTGTTCTAAGGGTATTCCAGGTTAATATACTTTTTTTTGCATTTTTAGAGGGCTGGGGGGAATCCTCATGGGTTAGCTCATGTTTGGAACCAGCCTGGGAGCTAGGGGTAGGATGGGTTTCAGAGGATTTATAAATAGCAGTAGGGGTGGAGCATCCTATGGAGCCTGAGGGTGTAGGGAGACCCTAGTTAAGGGAGACCAAGGGTGACATGTGTTTATGGGCAGCTTGGGTGATTTCCAGGATAGGAGGAGGGAAGAGAGCATGGTGGAAATTTTAAATTCTAAAAATTAGCCCTTGGTGTAGGTAAACTAGTTTCTTCCCCAGTAATAAAGACTCATTAATAGTAGCCACAGTCGACTCCAAAGAGTGTAAGAGATAAAATGGCAAGGAGATCAATAACTTGTGCCTAAGATGGTTTAAAAATGGAGGTGGTAGTTATAAAATGTACCGAATCGGTCCTCCAGAGTGAAGTACTTCATGACCAACTTGCACATCTTCGGCCAGAATTTGGGAAAGTCTGTAGTGCTATATCTACCATTTTTGGACACCATCTCGTCGTCCTTAGCAAAAAACTGATCGAATTCCATTTTTGCTTGTATTTTTGGGGCTTTTTCTATTTCCTACCTGTGGTAGGCCTCCCAGTGGATTTTCCTATGACCTCCTCGTTGATCTCGAACGTGATTTTGTTTATGGTGACCCTTCTATCATTCTAGGTTTTGGCAAACTGCCAAGAGATCATTTCATTATGTCGAGTCAGGCTCTTCATTAAGGGCAAAATCCCTCCCTCTTTGTATAAGTACATAACCATAGGGTCTAAGGAAAACTCTTCCTCAATCTTGTCTGGTTCAATTCTGTTCCGATCACCACCCATATTCGCAGAGCGCTTGAACACAACCCACACCCAAAAATAATAGTTGCTCAAAAACCAGCTATAGCATAAACCCTCCAAGTCACAACAACCAGACAAGCTAGAGCAAAAGTTCAGAGCAGGGCAGTTGCATGAAATGGATGAGTGAAAATCATATCTTAGCCTTAAACTCTTGTCACTTCACGAGCAATAATTGTGATAATAATTGCCTTTTTCCTTGAAAAACACCACCAAAGACGCCACCAGGATTAACAAGTGGGAGCGGCACTGTACACCATAATCGCCATCAATTAAATCCACTCCAAATATTTTATTATCCTCTGTAAATCACACTTGCCTTAAATACTACTTAAATACATAATGATACTTTAAGGGAACTGTGACGCCACCAGGCCATGTCAACCTCTCAATAGAACTGAAGAACCTACCATTGGAGGCCACATGGCATTTTCGCTCGCAGTTCACTCCAAAGTTGAAATTAATAGAACCCTTGAGTCCGCCCTTTGGCACCCAAACCAAAAGCTGATTTTTAAACATCCTGAAGTTGGTTGTTGACAGCTCTCATTTCCCGCGTAAGCAGGTCCTGAGTATTCTTGGGAAGCTGAGTAACAACCCGCCAACATCATAATCCATCCATCTGCAACCCAATAGTAGCCATTAAGTCTGCAACCAAGTTCCCTTCCCTGTAAATATGTTTGGTTGTAGTCTTACAAAATCGTCCCATCAGACCTTTTATATTAGATAGGATAGGGTCAACTCTCCAACCAGCCAGGGAATTTCCAAGAACAGCCTCAAAAATAATCTTGGAGTCCCCTTCAATTTCAATGCTAGTACAGCCCAAGCTAAGAGAAAAATTCAATCCCCATAAGAGAGCCATACCTCCGCCTGGTTAATAGAGTGGTCTTTGAGAGGACCAGCAAAAGCAGCCACCATTATTCCACAATGATCTCAGATGATTCCCCTCCAACTTGTAGCCCACCCCGAACAAACCCATCAAAATTAAGTCTGTGCCAAGAGGCCTGAGGAGGAGCCCAAACAGTTACCTTTCTAGCTCTAAGTTTAGTGTTATCAAATCTGGAAAATCCCTTACCAATTCCTAAATTTTATGCAATTTTCCAGTCAAAATCAGATGGGGGGAGATTTGGGCTTTTTCCAGTTTTCCACCAACAAGTTCTCTTGTAAAATTTTGAGCTGAAGATGGAAGACCTCCTTTATAGCGAGTTTAGTATCCCTGAATATCATGTTATTACGCTCCTTCTAGATGACCCAGCAGAAAATAGGGGGTATTTGATTCCATAAGAGTTTTATCATTGGGTGTTGGGAAGGCGAGTACCAGTCATGTAGCATATCCTGGATATTCCGGTTGGAAACCCAAAGGAGGTTGAGTCTAACACTAGTACATTTTGGCAAATATGTGACCACGTGACTAAAAATTTTAGTCACACTACTAAAAATTTTGGTCATGTGACTAAAATTGATCATGTTCTACTATTTTTTTGCAATTTACAAGTATAGATGACTAAATAAGTGACTAATTTAGTCACTAGGTAAAATCACAAGGCCTACCAAATAAAAATGACTAAATAAACTACCAAATAAATGACTAAATACAAGTGACTAAATAAACTATTAAATAAATGAATAAATAAACTACCAAATAAATGACTAAATAAATGACCAAATAAACTACCAAATAAATGACTAAATAATTAGTCACCTAAACAAATTAAAATAACTAAATAGTTAGTCACTAATAATCTCATTTCACCATTAACGCTTGTTTTCCAACAAACTTTATATTACATGAGAAATCCATCTACACTTGTCTCATGCTAGAAATCTGACTTTTGTGTGATTTGATCAAAATTGATTGATAAACACTATTAATTTAGAGATATTATGATTAGAATCAAAGGGAATAGTTTATATCATTAAACAAATTTTCAATTATGGTTTATTGTGACAAGTTGCATTTTGAATACTTCCTTTGCAGAATAGGGCTAATTGCAGACCTAAAATTGGGGATAGTTAATACAGTTAACAAGATTTTCCATATTAAATTAAGTAAGCCTATTGGTTTGAAGATTATATCATGCTATAGTGGTCCAATTCATTAAATATGTAGGTATCTAAATCAATGAGTTGTTTCAAGAGTATAACTAATTTAGGAAGTTTGAGAGTTTTAAACCCAAAATAATGTTGGGAGGTCTAGTAGACCTAGACTTATTGTTTGAAGTAAGAAGTAAAGGTAATGTTTTGAAGAAAATAACAAGTGTTGTTATTGAGTATATTTATGGATTCAACTGTATCAAATTTTTCAATTAGCATTATCTTATATTAAAAATAAAGACAAAAATATTTGAGAACTAGTTGTAGACATCACCTAAAATAGATTATTTATTATACTACACATAACTAATTACTCAAAAATAAAAAATAAATAATTAAGAAAAAAATATAATATTAAACGAACATTTTTAATTTATTAGATAATTTATAATGATGGGTTGATCACGGAAAGTTTGGGTGGATATAAAACATAAACCAAAATGTAATCTAAAATTTCATAGAACTCGCAGGAAAATTTGTTTGGCTTGAATGTGTTTGGCACTACCTAAACATTTGATTCCAAAATCATTCAAATGGATTAGGAGAACTCGTAGGAAAAGTTGTTTGCGCGCCTGAATGTGGTTAGTGCCAAGCTGAATGTGCTCTCTACCCTTGCCTATGCCATAAACCTCTGCTACTATTAGATTTGGATATGATGAAATGTAAACACTGAGCTCTATTACCCTAGCACAAGTAACACAAAAATTGATTCTTTATTTCCCTAGCACAAAAAATAATTCTCTATCATTGTAATAATCATAAGCTATTTGGTGATTTATAGGTGATCCTCCTTCGCCACAGTGACAAGAATAGCAAAGATAAAAACTGCATTCAATCACTTTGGATACGGGTCTATTCAACGTATTACCAGGTACAAATAAAATCTTATTTTCCTATTTTGTTGTTTTGGGTTTCCAAGTAGCTCTTGTATTCACTTCTTTACAAAATTGATCTTATTTTTTTAATAGGCAAAACTTGCTTGTACACATTTGAGTTTATATTTGAGCTTACTCTAAAGGGGCAACATAATTAGTTGATGTTTTGACATCTGATAGATAATGAACATTTTGAGCAAGAACATTTGCAACATCGCCTTCAACAACATCACCAAGTATTCTTTTATTCATATCCTTTGAGGATATTGAGGATATTTTATCTTTTAAAGCTCCATGTGTAAAGCAACTCTTGCTAGTCTCATCAAACACCCGATACTTAGTCAGTTTGTGTTTAACAAAACCCAAAGTAGATTGCTTTGTAACTTTTTTTCCCGCACTCTTAGTACTAGATGCATTTGTGCCTCATCCCATGTGCCTACTATATGGTAATTCCACCAGCTTGTTCATGGCAAGAATTTCACAATCTCTTTCTTCATCTTTCTGACTTTTGGCTGAGATAATAAGCATCTACTTTAGTACAATATCCCTCTGTGATGTAGAGCATCCTGCAAAACCATTCATTCTCCTAAGATCATGATGACCCAATCAATATCTTTCAACATATTCTTGTTCAAAAATACTCAAAAAGATACGAGAAGAAAAGAGGAAGGGTTTTTTGCAGGGTTTGAGATGAGGGAATTGTCTTCGAGAGTGAGAGATCTCTCCAGGACAAGAAACTTATTTCTTCATTGTAGAGGCATTAGTTGGACTTCAAATTCAGTGATCATTTTGAAAAATCAACGATTGGGGTTTGATTTAAAAATAATATTTTTTATTTTCCTAATGCTGGGTCAATTTTCCATTCTAGATTGTGTTTTTGGGAGAGGTTTTTTTATGTGTGATTACTAACAAACTGTTACTTGGCTGGAGTTTATTTGTGGGTTTTATCGGTCGAAAATCTGCTTTTTTGGAATAAGTTTTTGGCTGACTAGGGCATATGTTGGGAAAAATTGAACATGAGTATTGATTAAAAGTGTCTCCAGATTTGAACAACTATAATGAAGTTGAGAAACATAATCCATTTTGTAGAACAAGAAATCACCATTTTCTGTCTACATCTTTTTAAGGACTTGTGGAGACTTGCAAGTGAATTTTCACTAATATTATATAAAGGACTATTTTAAGGTTTTTTTTTAGATGAAATTAAAATTTTGTCTTAAATATTTAAGTTATTATTTTAATTATTATAAATAAAAATGAAAACCATTATTATTATCTTAAATTAAAACTTAAAAAAACACTCATGCATTTTCATTTAGGCATTAATTAGAGGTAGCATTTTAAGGTGGGAGGAAAAAATTTATAGGAAAAGGAGATTTTAGAACAAACTTTCATAGACTGCACTGATATCCTTCATTTGGGCATGGTCAGTTAGGTTTTGCACATCACAAGGAACCCCATCGAGTGGCAGTGACTTACATCGACACAATCTGCAAAGGGGATTTGATGAGTTTTCTTTCTTGGAATTTCTGCAAAGAGAGTGCTCAAAAAGTGGTGAGTATATACTTGTAAAAATTTTGCCCTATTTTTTCAATACTTGGTGAGGAACATGGTTTGTTGTTGAACAACTTGCATTTTACTAATGTTTACTTATATATTTTTTGTATTTCACTTATGTTAACTCTATCTCTTTGTATATTTTTTAGCAAAGGAAGGTTAGTTGAAGAGAATTTAAGATATTGCATATTCATTATCTTTTGTTTGAGTTTCTTTCCTACTTTTCAAGCTATGTTCTATTGCAATGCATCCCCACTTCTTTATAGACCATCCTGTTATTTTGTCCCAATGTTATTTTAGAAGTTAGAAATTAAAATATTATTCCTCTTATCATATTTTAGTGCAATCTTTCTTCTCTTAAAAGGGAATTTGGTGGAAGGTGAATTGTGATTTTCCCACTTTTGCAAAATATATATATCTCGTTTGATGTTTCAGTAAGCCAAGGGCTTGTTTTAAAGATTCCAAATCTTATATTGATTTTATATGAAATGATGTTTCCAATATGGAGTAGAATGTAAATATGTATGATTATATTGGTGTGCCAGACTTTACTACATCACGAGTTTAAAATTTATTTGATTTTTTATTAATTTCCTCATTATGGCAGAGGTATCAATTAGGTTTATAATTTTATTAATTGTTTATTGTGTCTTGCAGGTCTGTTGAAGTTTTTTGGGGCAAATCTGTGTAATTTGGAAATCAATTTGATCCTTGATCTACTTAGCTCTGCAATATGAGAATGTTGAAAACCATTTACATAAGATATGGTGAAGCTAGATATAGGAATGATCTTTAAGAGATATAAGGAGAGTTCAGTCCATAAAGTACTTGGAGGTTTAGGCATTTGGGAGACAATTTTCATCTATAATTATCAACCATTGGCAATTTCAACTTCTAAAGAGTTTATTGGAGTGGAAAATGTGACCTTATAAAGATCAAACCATTTGTGTTGCATGCCTTGTGCATCAAGAATGGAAACTTTCCTTTGTGTAAGCTCTTAGAAAGTTATAACTATTTTGTTTAGTTTTAATTTAGACAATGTATGTTTGGAGATGTTAATGACAACTTGAGATTTCACTTGAAAGGTGACAGGTGGAGATTAGTTTTCAGCATCTGCTTGTGGAATATTGTTGAGCCTCTCGTACCATGGTTTATATTTTCCATAGTATTCAGTTAATGCTCTTGACAAACATTGTTGATTAAATTTTCATGAGCATTTCTCATGCTTATTCATTTATCTATAATTTGGTAAAACATAACACAATGTGCTATATTGGAAGTTATTCTAAATTTGACAAGTATTGAGCTACTAAAAAATGTAGTTTTTCTTTATTGAGAAGAAAAAGTGAATGGATATATAGAACTGAGATAATGCTATCTATCATTCCACAATTCTTCCCCTTTTTCAAAAAATGACCTCTTGAAGCTACTTTTTCTACACGTAATTTTTTGGAAAATGAAAGTGTATCCTCATTTATGATGAACTTTCAAGATATGGACAATAACTTCTCAAACTACCACCTGTAACATATAAAATAGAATGAATGTTACTAAAATGTAAAGGGGAAAATTGTGGTTTAAGGAGAGGGTTTGAATTGTTAATTTTTATTTGTGTTGATTGTATATTGCAATTGTGATTGTGATTAAGGGAAGATAAGATGCTCCTTTCTTTCACCCTCAAATACACAAAT
>MU223478.1:276048-306649 GCA_018584345.1 Thuja plicata
TGTGTAGATATGGTAAGGGTAATAAGTGTTGACACGAGATACCACTACACATTTTTGTTTGATCATCCTCCCTAGCTAAGAGGGAGTGTTAATGTTTGTATCTTCAGTCGTATGATCATTAGAATACTTATAATATATGTTAATTAATAATAATATAATATATATGTTATATTATTATTAATCATATGACATTTAATATTAAATTATTATATTATTATTATTAATTAATAATTGATTGATGAAACATTATAAGATTGATTAAATTATAATTAGTTGGAAGAGGTATGTCCTTTCTTATTAATAATGATGAATAGACATGTCCCATGAAGGGACATGTCTCTCCTATCCTCATTCCCAATATAAATGAAAGAGAGATTGTTGCATTTGGAAAACACATACAACATAGAGTGCTATTACATTTGCAGCTATCCTAAAACTTAACACTATCATAAAACATCATTTTGAGAGAACTGTATATTTGGAAAAGGAAATTTATCTATTCCTTTAAACCTCTACAAGATATCTTTTGTGGTTCGATTGTTAGAGTATAACTCTCAAAACACTTTCTTGTTGGATGCACATTACAGTCCAATCAGACCTACCCAAACATAATCTGTTATATTACAGTCCATTGTTGATGATTGGAATGCATTGAAGATCGTTGATACTTTAAGAACTTGTAAATGGTAGCGGCAAGTATGTAATTATCTCAGGTGTGTTCAAATATATTCTTCATCATGCTTTTAGTTTCAATGTATTAATGTGAAATGGACCTCAATTGTGGATGTTTATCAATATATATTTACAAGAAATAAAAGTACCCTTTTCGAATCAATTTAAATCTGTAGTAGAAGAGAAATACATATTGAAAAATCACATCAGACCGTGTTAGGAGAAATTACTATTTTACATGTTTAATTGCTTTTATTTCTTCTAGGGTTACATTTATAATAAGTTTCAAAAAATAAAAACCAGGGGGTGTTGTTACACATATACAAGCCCCCAAACTCCAACATAACATTGTACAAATCATCAAGAAACAAAATTATAGATATGGGAAAGTTTTTTAGTAAATATTTATTTCCTTGTGTTTCATTTATCTGGGCCTTATAAACATCTTAGAGCTCTTTGTTCTTATAATCCTTGTTTGGTGGTATTGATAAGGAACACTCTCAGAAGAAATGTTATATTCCTTGTGCCTTGTTCAACCAATGCTAGGGTAGTTGTGAAGATTTTCCTCAATAGACATTTCTATTGTATTATAAAAGAAAGAGGGAGAACTGGGGAGGTATGAGAATTAATCAAGTAAAACTGCTTCTTTTTTAGATAAGGGACTATGTAACATCTCATTGTTGGAATCTCTATCCATATTCTTTTTATGAAATGAGAAAGTACTGTGTGGCCATGTGTTGTAGAAAGCAATTCATCATTGAAAAATCCAAGCACCCAAGACGAAGAAAAGACATGAAAACTCTCTTTAGAACACCATCAAGCACAAAAAAATAGATAAGTTTAGGGTGTTTAGAGACTTGAAATTTTGAAGGGTATATTTACTCTTTAAAGGGTTCTAGCTCAGTGAAAGAGCACCTGCTTTACAAGAAAGAGGTTGGTAGTTCAATTCCATCGTTCCCTAACATGAATTAGTCAACTATATGTAGTAGTGAAATGACCAAATAAACTACCAAATGACCAAATAAATGACCAAATAAACTACCAAATAAATAAATAAATAACCAAATAAACTACCAAATAACCAAATAAATGACCAAATAAACTACCAAATGACCAAATGACCAAATAAATTACCAAATGACCAAATAAACTACCAAATGATCAAATAAATGACCAAATACACTACCAAATGACCAAATAAATGACTAAAATAGTTTAGTCATAAATTTGGTCGCGAGATAAATGACCGGCAATAAACTACCACCGATCACATGACCAAATTTGGTCATTTATCTACAGTTTATGGTAGTTTATTTGGTCATATATTGTTGTTTTTTTACTAGTGTAGAGAGGATCGCCTGTCATATCCCGACAGCGAACTCATAGTGAAGCATGATGTGGTTAATTTACTTTCCTCAACTCTCCTATAGAGACAACATATGTTAGCAAGACTAAACCCTCATTTGACCAGATTATCAAGGGTGAGCATTTTCCCATGGAGCATCATCGACCAAAAGAAATTCACTTTAGGGAATAATTGGGGTTGCCAAACCTTCCTCCAGTATGAAGTGTCAGCAATTTCATTAATCAGCAGACCATAGGCCAATTTAACAGAAAAACTGCGATATCGAGTATGTCTCCATAATAGTCTATCAGGTTGGTCGATGATAGGAATGCGGACCGAATGCAAAAATTCACTAAGTTTGGCCGCCATGTTGATTAGGTTTGATCTGTCCTGAAGATGTGGGAGGAGGTTAATCCATCTACCATTGGAGATAAAGTTGGAGACCAGAGAACCAATACCAAGGCTCAGGATGTTTCTCAACTGAGAGAACCGAGAGGTCCCAAGAATGGTATCCGACAGCCAAGGGTCATCCCATAACCAAATCTCCCTACCATTGCCCAACAGCTATGTGGCCCCCTTTTCCAGAATACCTCTACATTTGAGTATACTATTCCAAATTTTGAGCCCCCAAGGTGGCCTTGCACCATGAAGAGTTTACAGTAGTGGCCCCCATCCAGATACTTAGCCTCCATGATTTTGCACCAGTCAGCAGATCCACAAACCATGGTCCAAACCATTTTGGATAGCAGAGCTCTATTAAGGTTGCAGATTTTTCTTAGACCCAAGCCACCAAGGGATTTAGGAAGACAACCCTTATCCCAATAAACCAATGGCAGGCGCTTCTTTTCCTCTGACCCAAACCATAGGAAAGTGCATTGAATTTTTTCAAGCTTCTCGGCCATGAAACCAGATATTTTAAAAATAGACAAAAAATATATAGGAATTCCCTGGAGGGACGTAGCAAGGAGTCTAATCTTACCAGCATTACTAAGAAGTTTACCTTTCTAGCCTGCCAGCTTCCTTTGGGTCTGTTCCAAGATGGTATTCCATAATTCATTCTTCACATCTTTGACAGTTAATGGGAGGCCAAGGTAAGTGGCAGGGAGCTTATCAGCCTGGCATCCCAGAATCTTCAAAAAATTTCCTTGCACCAAGTTGTCTGTATTAAAGAAGAACATTTTTCTTTTGTGATAGTTTATGTGTTGACCCGAAGTAGTAGCATAATTATCCAGCAGTTGCTTCTACATCCTATCTTTCCTAACTGAAGAGACCCCAAAGAAGAAGGTGTCATCAACAAATTGTTGTAGGATCACAGGTGGGAGGGTGGTAGCCAGCTTAATCCCCTCAATATCTATGGATTGAGCCATCTGCATCATGTTACGACCAAGGAACTCTGCAAGAAGTATAAAGAGATAAGGAGAAAGATGGTCCCCTTGGAAAAGACCCTTACCCGAGGAAAATTTTGCCCCTGGTTTTCCATTAAACAACACCGAGAATCTCACAATCTCCAAGCAAGCCTTAATAAGGGCAATAAATTTCTCAGAGAAACCAAAAGCAGAAAGGACTTTGTAAAGGAAATTCTAGTTGACTTTATCATAGGCTTTTGAGACATCTAGTTTGAGGGTCATCCTAGCAACCTTGTTGCGATCAATAGAGTGCAGAATTTCATGAGTGCTAATGGCAGTATTCAAAATTTGTCTTCTAGGAACAAATCCCTTCTGGTTGGGACTAATAATTCTGTCAAGCAGAGGTTTGATATGATTAACCATAATTTTTTAGAAGACTTTATACAAAGTATTGCATAGGCTAATAGGTTTAAAGTCCTCCATAACTCTAGGCTCCGCACATTTGGGGACCAGTAAAATATAGGTATCATTTAGTTTCTTAAGGATCTTTTTACATCTGATGAATTCCCAGGCCCCACTAATAACATCATAACCAACAATATCCCAAAATTATTGGAAGAAGGTGAGGGGGAAACCATCTGGGCTAGGGGCCTTGTAGGGTCCCATGGAGAATGTTTCCTTACGCTCCTCTTCATCAGTAATCCTTGACATGAGGATATTATTGTCATTATTCGTAATAGCCCTAGGGAGTTGAGAAATGAGATAGTTTTCGAGGCTACTAGAGTCCCCAGAATTCATATCTATGAAAGTTCTGAGAAAATGATCAGTGGCTAAATCCCCAAGCTGAATTGGGTCAGAGATTTCCAAACCCCTAGAGTTCCTGAGTGTGGCAACAAAGTTTCATTTTTTGTGCTTACAAGCAGATTGATGGCAAAAGGTTGTGTTATGATCTCCCTCTTTTAGCCATAAAAAACAAGACTATTGTTTCCAGAAAACATCTTCATTAGCTAGGGTAGCCTTCCAGCATCTCCTATTTTTTTCCTCTTCAATGTGCAAGTCACCCGACAGATCGCCCCTTGCCATTTTCCCTTGGAGAGCTTCAATTTTCTCAGATAAAGTCTTCTTCATTTGGAAGATGTCTCCAAAGGTGAATTTTCTCCAACCTTTAACGACACTTCTGATGAGCTCTAGCTTGGAAGAAACCCTAAACATGGTTGATCCTTTGATCGGGGTGGACCACCAAAGTTGTATCTTTTCACGGAAGCCTAGGTGGGATGCCCATGTAATTTTCTATCTGAATGGTGCAGGGTAGGGGTATCTCACATCCATCCATTTAAGCAGGAGGGGGTTATGATCCAAAGTTGTCCTAGGAAACACAACCAAAGAGGAGGTCACCCCCAAGTCCTAGGAGGAGGATAGGAAGACATGGTCAAGGAGGACCTGGATGAGATGGTTCCATTTTCTATTGTTGTTCCAAGTGAAGGGGTTACCCCTTAGCTCAACATCATAAAGACCATTAATGAAAAAAAAAGCTAGCCAAGTCTCCCATGTTGTCAGTGTAATCCATATTACCTCCACACTTTTCAGATGGGAACAAAGGTGAATTAAAGTCTCTATCCACCATGAATTTAGAATACTGGAGGCTTGAGAAAGGCATATTTAGTTCTTCCCACATCTCCCTTCTCCCCTGGCAAGTATTAGGAGCATAGATGTTGTAGCAAAACCAAGCAGTCATCGGAGAGGTGAAGGACACTGACAAGTGATGGTGGGAGAAACTATGCACATCATCCCTGATCTTGGATGGGTTCCAAAGGGTGGCAATACCATCCGAGGACCCTTGAGCCTCAAAGTAGATAAAATTGGCCCCAAGCCAGAGCCGCCCCACCAACACATCAAAATTATCATAAGACATTTTAACCTCTTGGATTAAAAGAATGTCTATATTATATTCATAAATATATTTCTTGACAACACATTGTTTATGGGGGTTATTGAGCCCCCTTATGTTCCGGGATGGGATAATCATTTCTTACATTTTTTATTGAGATACAGGGTTTCCTTCCTGCAACAATCTCCTTAGTCGTACTCCTTTGTCTTCTGACTCTATCTGTTGGCCATCCTGGCTTGGTCTCCACCCCGACATCAATTTTTTGGGGTCTTGTCTTCTTCTATTGAGTTTCCCAATCCTGATCCACGCTCTTTGGGGTCTCATTGGACATAGGTGTAGAGAAAATTATTAGAACCAGGGAACCTGAGGCCATGGGGTTGATAACAACTCCCACCATAGGAGGTGCCAAGGAACCCAAAGATGAGTTCCTTGCGAGCTCAGAGACATTGAGTTTTGTCTACAAAAATACTGGACCTGGGCTAGTACGTTGCATGGTCTCTGTCATGATGCTAGCGGGCTCAGAGATATTGAGTTCTGTCTGTAGAAGTACTGGACCTGGGCTAGTACACTATTTGGTATCCTTCTCAATGCTAACAAAACTTTCCCCATCAGTCCCTTGCTCATTTCCCATGGGTATTTCACCATCCTCCAAACCAAAAAGGTCTGCAACCGTCCCTGATGTGATCCCACGGCCATGTAATACAGGCACCCCATTTGACTTCTTGGGGGGGTCTCCACAGTCAGGGTACTCGACGAGATAATAGTCTCCCAGGAATTTTTAGGGGAGTGGGAGCTACATTCCTCTGCTTCTCTAATCTCTGAAATAGTTTTCTTTAGCTTAAGTTCAGGTCTTCTAGGTGCCTTACAGGCCTTCCTGGTATGGCCTTTAGAGTTGCAAATGTCACAGAAAAGGGTAGCATTCTCATAGACTATGGCTTGTGTCCATTTACCCAGCTTAGACTTCAAGACCACAAAGTTGGGGAGAGTCTTATTGATAGACACATTTACACAGAAGCGAGCAAAAACCAAATGGGATTTGGAAAGGATTACCAGATCTGCCAAAATGTAGTGCCCGAAGGAGTTACCAATCCATTTGAACACATGTTCATCCTAGACCTCCAGAGGTATCCCTAGGAGGCGAACCCAGACTGGCACCATCCTACCAAGGTTTGCTTAAGGGTCAAACCCCAGCTTCCACTTAACCAGGGTGAGGAGGTGTTTTCCATATAGCCATGAGCCGAAAAGTGCAAAAGATAGGTACTCTGTAGAAGTGAACCTAAAGAGAAATAGTCCACCTGGAATTGCAGAAACCACAACACTTCTTTTGAGCTTCCAGTGGTTTCCCACCCATTTTTGAACCATATCTATGGAGGGACGGAAGTTGTAAAAATGCCCAAACAAAGCCAAGTTAAGTTCCGCCATATTTTTCTCCACAACAGAGTCAGGGAGAGTGATCTCTGTGCCTTCCTCCATAATGGTTGCAAGTGTTAAGGTGGGGTCTAATTCAAACGCATGGGTCCCAACCAACACACCTTTCCAGTCAGCCTTAGGGACAAAAAGTGGCAGGGAATCTAAAGTACCTATCCTAGAATTAGAGAGCAGGTCGGGAATAGGGTCTTCGGGATGGGGGGAGGTCCCCCCAGCATTTTCCACCATGAAAGGAATTCAAAGAGATGTTTGGGTGGAAAAGTTGTAGAGAGAAATGTGTTATCTCCTAATCAAAGACAAATGTTGAGCTCAACTTCAATCTCTTAGTTTTGCATTGTTAAACTTTAGATTTAATCTTATTATGCCATGTTTTGTGTAGATGAAACCCTAGCGTTTCTTATTTTCCAAATTGAAGCACTCTATAAAGAGATCACTATGATGTAATTAGGGTCGATACTTTTATGCAATAAAGTTGTATGTTGTTGGTGCTTCATTCATGGTGTGATTCTTGTACTATCTATGTGAAATTAATGAATATGTGCATGCTTCTTCATTTATTTCAGAGAGCCAACTACATTTTATTGTGAATGTACGTGTGATCAATTAGTTTAGAGTTTATCATTATTGTTTCATGTTGTTCTAATGAGTGATTGGAAATATTTGACTTCACGATTTGGTAAATTTTGAAATATCTTGCATCTGGGCAAAATTTCTTCAAAAGATTTCATCTTCTTGACATGGAATTGTGTGTTTATCTAATTCATGCTTTGTGGATTTCTATCTTTTCGTCATTTAATTTGCAAGCTTTATTCAACGATGGTTTATGTCTGTTAGATTTCGTTTCTAGTAAATTTTCTTATAATTCTTATTACTCAATCTTTTGATATTCTGGGAAAGTGGTTAAGATAAGAAATCATCGTAAGATTTAAAATTAGATTTGTATTGTTGGGAAATTGCAAACATTAAAAATAAAGAAAATATTTAAAAGTGCTAAAGTTTGTTATGCAACATTCAAATGATTGAACCAACAAAGGCCTCCTCGTGAACAATCACATTTATCTTCCATTGAGCTATCTAAGTGGTTGACAAGTTGCCTTATGTAACATTGGGAATAACTTCGTTATTTTTTCAAGAAGGGAATCTGGATCTCGAATTCCTAGTAATTAACTTGTGTAAAAAAAATGCTCAACAAGTCTTGTTAATCTCCTGTGCTAGTGGTATGCTTACTATTATTCTCATGAGACATACTTAGGACCTACTTTATTCTATTATTGATAACACCTAATTCCTTAAATTTAGCTACTTTCATTTTTTATTCTTTCAAGAACATTTTATATTGGTGCACAATAGAATCTAGTTATCTGATATCCTTCTCAATGAGATGTGGATGTGGTAGATATGAATTGGATTCTTGAAATCATAGGTGAGAAGAGAAGAGAAAAATAAATATGAGGATAGATCCATTGATTTACCATACTACTCTTATTAATGTGTGTCCTTTGATGTTGAAGGGTTAAAGAAGAGATATCTTCTATAATTCTCTTTCATTTAAGAATCATATTTATGGCATATAAGAAATTGCATGATTTTATATATAAGTAGGGTGGGACCTACATGGGTACAATTGAAAGAGTCACTACCAATAATGATCAAATTATAGTTCTTTAAGTTATTTGTAATATATTCTTCAACATTTTGACTTCCATTAACATGCCAACTCATGACTCTAAGGAAGATCTCAAACGAATGTTTGGAGATTGACAACTCAGGACTCTAAGGAAGATCTCAAATGAATGTTTGAAGATTGTGTCAAAAAATTTAAACATTCTTATCAATATTATTATGCATAATGATAGAAAATTACATATGTTAGAAAAAAGTTGTTTCTTTGAATGTACTCTTATTAACATTGGAACCTTGAAAACTATCAAATTATGTTATAAATTGTGCTTAAATATTTCTAGTTTCTTTATTTGAAAATTATTTTACAATAATCTTGGATAATATTTTTGATGTATGACATTTAATGATAATCGAAATAGACATCTTTAATCTTGTTTCTATTTATTTTTTCAATACTTCATATTTTCATATATGCTATCTTTTTTATAATCATAACTTATACACTATCCATTATTAAAAATATTTAATATATAAAAATATTAAATATTAAAATTGAGGTTTGAACCATCAAGAGCCACCAATTTTTTTAGAGTTACTAATAATAGTTTAATTTTTATTTTTAATAAAATTAAAAATATATTAAATAAAAAAGGACTTGTAGATTGATAAAGATAGAAACAAATAAAAAAGAAATTGGAGATTCTATATTTTCTTCTATTTCAGGTAATGATGGTAGGATTTTACTGATAATCTTATCCTGTGTACTGCCTACCCTTTTTAATGATAAAGTTCAATAGCTCTCACCATTTTTAAAGTAAATAAATAAACAAATACATGAAAAATATCATGTAGAAACGGAATTGTGGGCGTGTATTCAAGTCTGATCTAACGGTTCTTAACACAATCCTACAATATAATCCTTGTTCTCTTGTAAGTCACCAAAATTAGTATTAATATAACATTTAGAGTAGCATGTTCTTATGAATTGTCCAACGTTGAGAAGCAGAACCATTCTTGAACCTTGATCATTAGGCTCTCTATTTCCCCATGGCCACCCATGATTCCAGAAATCTGCTTCATCCTATCACACATCTCAAGCTAACAACTTATTGGGCACACCAATATTATAACCACTACGGAAAACATCAAGGCTCCGTAAAAATCAGTAGTAGAACAGCAAAAGGCCATGACAATCTCCTGAGAATAATATAATAAGAAAGCTAACACACTGAGAGCCATTCTACCAAAACCAAGCTAAGAAAGAAATAAACTAGCACTTTCTAAATGTGGAAAAAAATGCTTAGGGCAGCCGCAGGCAGAGATCAAAGACTAAGCAATATTTTCTGAACGGAATGAAAGCCATTAATAGAAAAAAATCCACATCAACCTTAATCAATTTAGATTACAAAAGGAATGAGAGCTGCAAATACTGGTCACCAAAAAAGCAAACGGTGTAATTCAAAATCATAATCGAGTCTGATAACAGACAAAAGAGCACCAGCATTTTCAGAAGTAGCAAAACGCAATAAAACCTAACGGAACTTCAACGAAAAGCAGTTGAAAAGCTTAGAAATTCCAAATACCAAATCAGGATTACATGCGAAAAGAATTCCGTGAGCTCTGGACCACTCTAATTTTGATAACATAAAACTTAACATTGCACAAATGGTAGCTAATAAAAAAGCTCGACCATTAATAAAGTATAAATGCATCACACACGTTGCAAAATAAATAATATCAGTTCCGATGATTTATTTGTATCAACTCCAGTATTTTTTTAATAACCAAAAGTTAACTTTTGTACACTTAAGAACCTTTAACATTTGTCCATGTTCAACAGTAATGTTATACAACTTCCAGTTAATAGACTATGGAAAACGATCTATTCAAAGCTAGTATTTTCAAAACATTGTTACATGTCTATCATTTATTTCAGTTGCAATTTCAACGGTTAGACTCATAGTGCATTCGTTGCATCTGAACCACAATATGATATTAAGCAAAAACACCTAGAAATAATATTCTTAGTTCATAATAATTCGTAAAGTTACAGTAAAGATACCACTAACAGATACACAATAAGAGGAACTGTTAACAATACAAAATTAGGAAAGCGTTGGATTCATTATATAGATATTAATATTAAACATAGTCGACGACCCTCAAAAGACATCACTTCGCCATGAGCGATAAACTGGGCCTTAAACAGTTCGAAACAAAATTGCAGACAGAGCGCAGGGAACATATCCCTATATCACGTAGAACACGATGGCCGACATTCAAAAAACACAGAATGCATATACTTGAGATATCAATCATCGCGGAAGGTAGCATTGTCCTTGTCGTAGTTCTATTTGAAAGGATTTGAATGCGAAAGAATAAATAGCAGACGCAAAGTAAAATAGACAAATACACAACACAGAGATTTATCCTGGTTCACCAAAAATGTGGCTACATCTGCAGAGTATTGTATTAATATACAAAGAACAATTACAAGTGAGCAGAAGCAGCATATATAAAGGCTTCAATGATATTACATATTGAAGAGTCACAATAAGAGACAAAAGATATTATGACTGTTGGCCTTCACTTCAATGCAATGTTGCAACCTTGAAGCCCAACTGATAGCAACTCCAGCAAACATGAAGGTATATTCAGTGGTAGACCTTCATTTATCCAAGTCTCTGGCAAGATCAGAATCAGTGTAACCTTGCAGCTGAACCTTATTTCATCCAAAGCATAATGCATAATCTGAAGTTCCCAATGAGCCTTCCCGGGATTGCTCATAAATCTCCTCACAACTCCCATCGCATGAGCAATGTCGGGGCGGGTAGAAACCATTGCATACATAATGCTTCCAACTGCAGATTTATAAGGAATTTTCTCCATGAATTTCTTTTCTTCTTGTGGTTTTGGACACAATTCAGAACTTAAGCAGAAATTACCAGCGAGAGGAAGAGGAGCAACTTTTGCATCAGCTATGTCAAACCTCTCAACAACTATATTAATGTATTGTTTTTGAGATAACGTAATTTCCCTCTTCTTCCTATCTCTTGTGATCGTCATGCCAAGAATATTTTTGCCTGCCCCTAAGTCCTTCATGTCAAACTTTCTTGTCAATTTCTCCTTTAACTCATTAACTATTCTTTTATTTGTGTCAGCTACTAACATGTCATCGACATAAAGAAGGAGAATTACGAACTCGCCATTAAGAAGTGTCTTGTAGTAGACACATGAGTCTCATTCACATCTCGTGAAATTGTTTTCAGCCATGAAGCGATTAAATTTTATATACCACTGTCTTGGGGCTTGCTTGAGGCCATACAAACTCCGATTTAACTTGCAATAAAGATGTTCTTGTCCCTTCTTGACAAATCCTTGAGGGCTGCTCCATGTATAATTCTTCTTCTACATCACCATGTAAGAATGTGGTCTTCACATCAAGCTATTCCAACTTAAAATCCCACATTGAGCTGCTAATCCCAAGACTATTCAGATAGTTGTCATCTTGACAACCGGTGAGAAGATCTCATTAAAATCTATCCCCTGCTCTTGATCAAACCCCTTTACCACCAATCTGGCCTTGAAACGTTTTTTGCCTTCATCTTCTTCTTTTATCCAGTATACCCACTTGTTTCTAAGTGGTCTTAGATTTGGCAGAAGGAAGACCAAGTCCCAAGTTTGATTCTTGAGTAAAGAATCCATCTCCTCATGTATCGTTGTTTCCCATTTATCATTGTTGACATCTTTGAGAGCACTTTTAAATGTTGATGGTTCTGAAAATTCTGAAACAAGAATTGAAGGCTATGCTTCTTCAGCGAATAATATCTCATAATCAAAAAAATTTATTGGAGGACGACGCTCCCTGGCTTATCGTCTCAACTCAACATCTTTCTGTTGTGATATAGGAATTATATTCCTTACACCTTCGTGTGCTTCCCCCAATTTTCTGCCAACATTATGCAATAGATTTTCCGTGAATTGCATATCACACTGTGAGTTTTTGTCTGTGTTGGAGCGCATCCCACATGAGGCTACAGAGGAGGTTCCGCAGATCCCACGTGTGTCTGCAGCAGGCGATAGTCTTTTTGTTTTATGCGGGGCTGCTGAAGGCACCCCATTCTTCTTTTCGCGTGAGGCATACTCCTCTCCACGCGAGTTGTTCACTCCACGCAGGTCTGCATTCTCTGTTGCAGCCGCTGGGTGCAGAGGACTCCCACATTCCATTCCGCGCGGGCTTGGTCTGTATGCTGTTGCTGCAAAGTTTTGAGGGGACTCCATAGCAGGTGAGTTATGGGAAGAGTAATGTCCCATGGGTGTGGGGAATTCCATAGCTGCTTTGTCTTCCTCCCAAACAGCAGCTCTACCTTCATCATGAAAAGAATGCCGAATGTTATCATAATCATTCTAAAAAGACTCATGTGCAGGTTGAACCAAATTTGTTTTGTTCCCATTATGCTGAGAGTAATTGGAGGAGTATCTGTATGTGTATGGAGCTCTCCCCTGTTCTGTCTGCATACTGATTTCTTCAAAAGAATCATCTGCCTCTTGTTCATTATTTGAACTTGGAGTAGCAGTATGATAAGAGAAATAAGGATCTAAAATAGAATTTGGTGTATGTGGAACATGTTGTGGGTGTACACTAACAAAGAAATCAGTCTGAAATGCAGATGAGGGAACATATTCCCTGTCATGTTTTTTCTCCTCCATAGCTGGAAACATTGATTCATTAAACACCACATCCCGACTCTGAATGATTTTCTTTTCAACTGGATTCCACATACGAAAACTAAATTGATCTTCACTGTAACCCATGAAGATGCACTGCTGAGATTTCGAATCCAATTTGCTCCTTTTTTCTTTAGGAACATGAACAAATGCTTGGCAACCAAACACACGGAGATGAGAATAAGAGATTTGTTTGCCCAACCACTCCTCTTCCGGGATACTTAAATCCAAATGAGATGAAGGACTCTGATTAATTAGATACACAGTTGTATTGCAAGCCTCAGTCCAAAATTCCTTGCTTAAACCAACATTAGAAAGCATGCATCGTGCTTTCTCAAGGATAGTTCGGTTGAGTCTTTCTGCTGCTCCATTCTCTTGGGGAGTGAAGGGAACAATCTTAATTCTCCGAATACCTTGGTCTACACAAAAATTGTCAAACTCCAAAGAACAAAATTCTCATCCATTATCTGTTTTCAAGCATTTAATCTTATGACCACTTTGATTTTCAACAAATACTTTGAAAATTTTAAATTTTGAAAACACTTCAGATTTGTGAGAAATCATATAAATCCATACCTTCCTTGTACAATCATCAAGAAACGTGACAAAGTAATTTTCCCCTCCATGAGAGGTTACCTCCATAGGACCGAAGACGTCCGAGTGTATCAACTCTAATGGTGTTGTTTTCTTGTCATGACCATTTTTCAAGAAGCTGACCCGTTTTTGTTTCCCGCAAAGGCAATGTTTGCAAAACTCCAAATCTGTGGATTGAAGACCGGGTAATTGATCTCGTTTCAGCATAACCTCAAGTCATTTCTTGTTCATGTGACCCAATCTTTGATGCCAAAGAGCGACATCGTTGCCCACAAGAGTCATAGTAGCTCCCACCTCACCAATAGTTTCAACAACATAAAGGTTGCCCACTTTATCGCCTTTTGTGATAACCATAGAACCACTAGTGACTTTCCATTTGTCTGTGAGAGTGGTGAGAAAGCCTTGTGTATATACCTGACTCACGCAAATCAAATTTTTCTTTAATTTAAGAATATGCCGAACATCTTTTAACAGCCATTTAGCTCCTCCATCTAAATGCAAAACATCGACTTTTCCAATAATTTCACACGAATTATTGTCCCCCAAATAAAATTTTCCAAACTCACCTTCTTGGTAGTTTGTGAACAAATTTGTGCATGAAGTTGCGTGAAAGGAAGCGTCGAAATCTAGGACCCAAGATTCAGATTTTGTGTCGCTTAAAGAAAGAATTAAGATGTCATCATCTCTATCATGAGCTATGTTCATTCCGTTGTCCAAAACCTTTTGTTGTGTCTTCTTGTATTTTCTACAATCTTTCTTGACATGATTAGATTTGCCACAAAACCAACAACCACCTTCTCTTCCTCTAGATTGCGATCTTCTAGTTGATTGTGACAACCAGTTGTAATTATTTATGCCTCTATGCTGGCTTCTTCCTCTATTCTCGATGTTGGCCATGGTAAGAGCATCACCGGATGAGGTGTCTTTGTTACTTCTTCTCATATCTTCACTAAGTAAAGTGGCAACCACTTCATCATAAACCAACTTCTTCTTCATGGAATTTGAAGTGCTAACAGCTGTAACTACGGGATTAAGGTAAGGAGCACAACAAGATAATGAATTTGGCTTCGTCATCTTGTGTCATACCAACCGAGGTTGCTTGACATAATAAAGTGTTGAAATCATTTATATGATTTGACATTGCAGTCCCTTCCTTCATTTTCAGCTTGTAGAGTCTCTTCATAATGAAGATTTTATTTGCAGCCGACGCCGTCTCATACATGCTCTAAAGTTTGTCCCAAATTTCTTTTATTGTCTTTTCGTTCAAGACATTTTGCGATAGCGAAAGAAAGATTGATGTCATCGTTTATCATCAATCTTCTTCCAATCTTCATCTAATATCGCAGCTAGTTTCTTAGTTTTTCCTTTGAGTGCGATTGATAAATCTTGCTTGATCAGTAAGGAACACATCTACACTTTCCACAGGCTGAAGTTCTTGCCTGTGAATATCTCAACTTTCGTATCCTCCATCTTTCTGAAAATTCAACCCCGATTTCCAATCTGCACAACTTGTGCTCTGATACCAATTGAAAAGATTTGAATGTGAAAGAATAAACCGTAGACGCAAAGTAAAATAGACAAATACACAACACATAGATTTATCTTGGTTCACCACAAATGTGGCTACATCTGCAGAGTATTATATTAATATCCAAAGAACAATTACAAGTGAGCAGGAGCAGCATATATAAAGACTCCAATGATATTACATATTGAAGAGTCTTTGAAATTGAAGAGTCACAATAAGAAACAATAAGAAACAAAAGATATTATGACTGTTAGCCTTCACTTCTCAACACCATTTTCATGGAGCATTAGGGAATGCAGCGGCTGTAACGACCATGGGAGAAGCCGCAACACCCAATGCGATGACCGCTGCAAAATGAGCCAACCAACGCCTGGCTTTGTATGCAGAGTACGCTGCCCCTATAACTGCACCAGTAACCAACCAGAAGATCAAACCCGTTTTATCCTATTCGTAGAATGGCTAACGCTTCAATTTCGAGATGTTTCTTCAAAAAGGGTATTGCAGTATATATGGCAAAACGGCCTACGATACAGTCATACTCTGACCGTTGACCAGCTGACAGTCAACGTCAAGGGACTTTAGTTCCCGAAAGTCCTCTGAAGATGAGTTTTAATTAAATAATTTTAAGGTCCGGTTAAGCGGCAGTTAAAAGACTGGAATTAAACATACCGTAGGAGTCGTGATTTAAGCTGGAAAGGAATGATGAATGGCGATGGAAGACCAACAAAATACATCAGCCGTTTTTATTAAAATCAGTATAAGAGGATTGGACTATAAATGACAATTTGTACAGAGAGTCCACTGCTTATTAAAAGAAATCAAAAGTATAAAGTTATAAACTAACTCATGTCGTTGTAGTATAGTGGTGAGTATTCCCGCCTGTCACGCGGGTGACCCGGGTTCGATCCCCGGCAACGGCGTTTGCTAGTTTCACTTGAAAAGACCGGTTTGTGAGCGGAGAGAGACTGAATTTTTACAAAACTTAGATGTTAAGATTTTCATTATGAGAATGTTTTTAGGATTTTGTTTAATGAAGGAAATATAAAATCATTTAAACAATATGAAACCATAAAAATACATCAATATATTTAATTTTATTTAAAAATAATTTATGCAATCAAATATATGAAAAAAAAAAAAAAATGGTCATATGATTCTAATCTTCTCACATTTATAATATAAAATATATCATAAATAATAGAAATAAGATTTTAAAACTACCAATTATTGTGAATAATTGTTGTGATCTCCTGTTAGATTTTCTTAGGGTTGGGGCTGTCCTACTGTATTTACAACATATCCCTTCATACCGCATTGATTGCGGGAGTTTCTTAGTCTTTTTTAATGATCGTGGCCACCTTTAGCCCGACAGTTTCTGCTGGAGCTGGAGTGTCGACTTTAGGTAATCATGGCACCCCCTCTGAGCAAATGAGCAAGGAAATTTGTTCCCAAGGTATTTCATGAGGTAAAGCCTATGTTACTCCTGATGTTATTTTGCCATTACCAGACTTTGATCAGACCTGCGAATGGCTTGAAATTTTTACTTTAATTGGCTATTTTGTTGGTCGCGTCCCTTCTGAGAGTGTCTTGTGGGATAGGGTTACCAAGGCTTGGGTTCCTCATAGGGTCCGCCTAGATGGTATCCAAAAATTGAACAAAGTTTTTTTTCTGTTCCGCTTTGAAAGTCCCTCTCAAGTGGAGGGTGTTCTCAAAAATGACCCTTGGTTTGTTCACTCTTCTCTACTGATTTTCCAACCCTGGTCTCGAGACTTCACTATCTCTAATGATAAGAAGCTTAAAGTCCTAGTCTGGATTGAATTTCTTGGTTTTCCGTTGCCATGTTGGCCTTTTTTGTGAAATGTCGCCCAGACTTTAGGTCGGGTAGTTTGTTTAGAACTCAAGTACTTCTTTCATGCTTGCCCTCAAAAGAGGGTTTGAGTTGAAATTGACCTTGCTAAAGAACTCAAGGAGACGATTGATATCCAGATAGGTGGGCAATGTTTTTCTCAGCATGTCATGTATTTGAACTTGCCCAATACATGTTTTCGTTGTCAGTCCGCAGACCACAAAATTAAGGATTGCCCTTTGGCTACTCCCGGGACCAAGTGTCCTCCCAAGGAGTTTGTTGCTTCTCGCAGAATAGAACCCTCAAAGGAAGATGGCTCTTGGACAACTATTGTCCGTAAAGGCAACCATCCTTCGGCTCCTCCACCTAAGCAGGATTCACCGGCTATGGTTTTGGTTTCAAAGGATTCCCTGTCTTCTTAAGCCTCCAAATTCATATCCCCTACACGGGGTGTTTCAAACCCTGTTTCTCAGGGGAAATCTTTGCCGCTCATGGATTCTTCCACCATTTCACATGACCCCATTTTGGGAACTTCTCCTCCAATAGCTCCAGCTGGTTCTAATGATTTGGTCTCCTTGCGCTAATGTTCTAGCAGCCCTTCTGGGAAAGGGGACATGGTTGATGAAGGACTAGGAAAAAGACATGTAATTCCAAGAGATCTCTATCCAGTTTTTCAATCTGGATCAGAATTTCTGCATAACAACTTCTCCTCTCTTGGGGACGAAGATAGCATGCATGATGGTTGTCCATGAATTTTCTTTCCTGGAATGTACGAGGTCTTATTGACCTCTCTCGTAAATACTCAGTTCAAGATGTTCTTCGTACACTACTGTATTTGGCACCATTTTCGACGAATGTTTGTCGAAATATTGACACACTTTTGTCGGAGTTCCGACAAACCACCTTCACAATTTTCATCGAAAAAGCAACAAACCTAAATTCGTCGAAACCTCAACAAAGAATCGTCCGACATGGCCATAGAAAATGGAACCAATTTTCATCCGACAATCAACGAAAACTTTGTCGATTTTCCGACGAACAATAACCACAAAACATTCCAAAATGTCACTTTAAAAGCATTGAAAAAGCAACAAAAGTTCGTTGCAATTTCGATGATGTGGAGCTTGTATGGGTGACGAAAATATCACTGCACATACAACTTCGTTGGACGTTTTGGTGGTACATCGCAATTTCAACGATGTGGAGCATGCAATTTTCGATGAAAATATCGTCATACACAAACTTCGTCGGAAGCTTTAGTGGTTCGTCGATTTGTTTTCGTCAAAATTTCAACTAAACCGTGCAGCATAAAAAAAATATGATTCGTTCAAATGTATGCTATTACATACAGTTGAACGAATTTTATTTTTGGTGTGGGTGAGTTTGTTGCTTAGACAACAATATGCAAAGCAAGTCCATGTAAGACAACAATAAGAATCCAAGCACTTTGAGGGTCAACGCCTGCTTAACAATTTTAAGATTTTAAAACTTCAAGTTTTAATTTTTTAAACTTAATATCTCAAAAAATTGTAAATATCTTTAAAATGTTATTCACCCAGTCAAATTGAAGATTATATACTGTATGAAATAGTTAGCAATTTTATCATGATGGGCTACATAATTTCCTTTGCCATACAAAAATGAGACTTCATTGTGTAGCAGTCATACAAAAATGAGAATTCATACAAAATAAGACTGCATGAAACTTTCATGCTAAGCCTTGTTGCAGTCAAAACGAATCCAAACAGATCCTAAGTTAGAAGAATATTTTTCTGTAGCTTAGTGGTGATATCATGTGTTAGGCAAAAACTCCTCATTCCTACAAATCTTCAACAAAGTTTCTACGAATGAAATCCTGAAACCGTTTAGAGTAGGCTTTGGGATCCACTGCAGATATTGAGAGTCAAATTGAAGGGACTTGAAGGCATGCTCAAGTCTTTTGGTGATATCATAATCTTGAAGGATATCTATGATTCCAAAGTGCAATACTACATCATAAGCCTCCCCAAACAAATCTCCTTCTGGATGAGAATTAGAATCCGCGATTGGTGGTCTCCTCTCAGCCCTCACAGGCATGTTTATGCCCAGCCATGTTCCTGCTTTGCTGCGGCAGAAAACATCCAAATCATCAAATATGTGTTTAATAGCTGTGATAATAGTTTAAGTCAATTCATGGATAAAGATATTTCTTGAAGCAATACTCGTAAACCACACTATTTTATTATTACTTGGCTTCACACTATATTATACCTGGGTGCTTCTAGAAAGGCTGGCTTCATTTCACCTCTTGTTGTTCTGAAAGAGTCATCAAGGTCAAGTGATACCAGCAAATCGTCATTTTGGTCGTGCTCTAAAGCAATAAACTCCAAACATTCAACAAACTTCCACTTATCCTCTAATACCATACCTGCAGATGAAAGAAAATAAAAGTTACAACTGCTAAGCCTGTTATTTTAAAATGAATACTCAAATTTCACAAAATAGTGATCTACATAAACTAATAGAACTGGCATACAAATAGAACTCCTTAAAGTTTGAAATGTGAATGGTACATTTATGATACCAAAGGCATTACCAAAATATCATACTGGCCCTTGTGGGTTTGAAAAGTTATCTTGCGTACATCCTCATTTCTAATTTTGATTTGATGATAACAAGAATGAGGATGAAGATTAAATAAACAACAATATTAAGCTTATTTAACAAATCATGAATTATTAGAATAGAAAACCTATTTTATGGTATATATACATGAAGATTTAAACAGAGATCCACCAATATTGGTACCAACAAACAACATTTGATAGATTCTACTATTGGTACCATTCATATATGACAAATTATCGCATCCAAAACACAATTACTTATCTAAGACTTCATGCTCAAAAGGATTTTCATATATAAATTATCCTAGACAAATTGTACCCTAAAATATACGAAGAAGAAACATCTAACATACCCTCGAAAAAAAAGCTTCCTTGCTCCATGTTAAGCTCATAATTTTACTTCCAAAAGCATCATACCACACATTTAAACCTTTTGGTATATAAGTTCATGTGTAAATGAGTTTATAAGAATCACAAAAGATAACTTAGATAAGCTTACCAAAAAAATTGTTTACATGGTGTAAATGAATCTATAAGAATCCATTTTAATGAATCAAAGGTCCATGGGTCAAGTTTTAGGAGAAAGGTAAAAAAATTGTCATTATGTTGTCAATGGCAATTTAGCACAATTACAAACAAATATGGTTATGGGGCAGTTTGGGTTGGTTCCAACTGAGCAACCAGGATTTTGTAAGTCTATATAATATATTTCTATCGGGATCAAGGATATATATACAGAAATATGAAGATCATGGAACAAATTTGAAAGCTTGTCTCATGTTTTTTATTGTTTTTCCTCTAACAGTCAAGGTTCCTTACTGATCAACGACTTATTACTTATAGTTATGGATTGAACTCGTTCTAAAGCCCATTGGAATTTCGAATATGATGAATTAGCTTCATTTTAGATGAGGTTTTAAGAACAACTGTTGAATATGGAGTAAGTTTGATCAATTTCTTCCAAAACAGTTACGAAACCCTCAATACTAAGGGGTTTAATGAATGATTGGTTGATTTCTCTTTAATTTGCCATTAAAAAAATTTGAAACCTCAGGGATTGGAAGTGTCTTCAGTGCTCCTTCTAATTGTTAAAGTCTCAGAGTGAATAGTTCTGTCTAATAGGAGAACTTTGATGCCCTAGCGGGCCTAGTGTGTAAGTTTTAATCACTGTGACTGTTTTTTGCAATATTTGGATCAGTTATTGGAATGTTTAAAGTTTACTGTTGTTGCAAAGAGTTGATTAGGGTTGAAACAATTCTAATTTAACCTTTTAGACTATATGGGAAGGATTTTCAAGTAGTTTTAAGTCACTATATTGCAGATTACTATCTGACTGTTCCATGGCAGAGAGAGTTGCAGTCAAGGAAATCACTTTATCTAAATGAAGTTGTTTTTCCATTTTTGTTATCACCATGTGTGCCTAACAATTGTTACCTTGAAGGATATTTCATTTGCATGACAAAGGATATGTACATATTGTTTCTTAACCTCTGATTTTGAAGGTAAGGTCTAGACAGTTCCATAACTGAGATTGCAAAAGTTAAATGTCCATATGGAGTACAGATGCACATAAGGATTCCAAGGGATAGAAGGTAGAAGAATAGTTTTTGGTTGTTCTATGAATCCCTTTTCAAACTTGTTCCAAAGCATGTGCAATATTTTTAAACTGTGTCTTTTTTTATCAGACAGTAAGGTCCAAAGTGACAGTTGATGGTATTTTGCCCATGATGTTTTAACTTTCCACAAAAGGTTATGCAAACTAGTTGAGTCATGTTTGGGGTATTTTTGTAGATCATTAAAGTCTATCAAATATCATAGTCGATAACACAATAGACTGATGTTTGAAGGGTTCTTTGAACTTGAATATAAAACAGAGCCTTATTTGTCATTTCTCTGATCAAAATTGCGGTGGAAGATCAGTTACTGGAAGTTTCTACTAAACAAGACTCTTTATTTTTCAATGAGTATTGAAATCCATTAGAAGTGTTTGGTGTTTTTTCCAAGAAGTGAGTGGTAAGTTGGTAAAATTTGATTAGTGTTCTTGATTTGTAATTAGTCTTTGGAAGGTGAAGGCCTAATGTTTCTAGGTATGTCTCATAGATCAGTTACCAACACACAATCCAAGGGTACTAACTGACCTAAACACCATTCTAGGTTCTAAATCTCAGAAATGAGGCTTCTCAACAAGTTTAATGAATTTCTTCAATTTGACAATCTTCACTGGGATCCACATTTGATCTCAAGGTTCCACACCCATCACCTTTTATCCCTGACTCAAAGGTTCACCAAATGCACTTTAACAACATGGCTTGACAACTTTAAGAGATCAGTAACTTCCAATGTCTTAATTGATCCATATGACAGACCTAGAAGCATTAGGCCTTCACTTTCCAAAGACTAATCACAACTCCTTACAACACCAACTCTTCAACAATCCTTTCAAGTTTTCAACCATAAACACTTCTCCTAAAATCCTGACTTAGATGGGGTCACAAACAAGTTTTGATAACATCTTCAGTGTTCTTCCACATAATAGGCTTAAACACTAATGCATGGACTCACACTGTCACATCCATACAAATAATAACTGATTGTAACCTAATTGACATTTGTCCTTATCAACAAGGGACTTTAAGTCTGCAACTTAACTGTTGGATCACAGTATGGACACACTCTATTTTGTAACATAGACTAAACACCAAACTCAATGAAAAGAGACCACCTTATATCCTGACAACACATAGCATCTTGACACATGGAATCTCAGAATAAGAACATCACTGCAAACTATCAACATAAATCAGCCTTTCATGATGTAATATGGGGAAGGAGTTCACAAGCCTTGATCTTCCTTCAATGTGCCTTAGGAAAGGCTACATACATAAGGTATCAATGTAAAGTGTACCTTAAATGGCTTAAAGGAGAAAGACAATTCTGACAAAAAAGAGAATCATCTGATTATGACTGTCACAAAATTAAGACAATTTGGGCACTAAACTCACACTTCAAAGGTATGAAAGGGAATGCAACACTGTGACCTCACCAATATTTCGTTAATACCTTTCTCTGCATAAAACAAAAACAACCATAACTTCCAAAACAAAAAATGGTTTCAATTGGCAAAGGAACCATACCCCACGTTGACTGTCTCTGTTCATGGCAGTTTTAACAGTAATCTTGTGTGATCAGAGATTGAGATCATTTAGAATCCTCACCCAGTAATTAGGGAAGGTTCTCAATTCCTTTTTCGACCAATAACAATGACCTTTTAATAGTTTTCTTTACTGTCTCAGTGAATCAATAAATAATGACTGTGATTGTAACAGTTATATGACAGTTTTGAGTACCAAATCCAAAATCCCCTACATCATTTAGAGTCTTCACACACGTATCAAATATTAACAAAAATATGCTTTCAATTGTTCACAGTTAGTAAACAAATGTGACTGCCACGCTAGGTCTTCCATTTTCTCCTAGCAGTTACAACCATTCAGTCCAAAAATTATACCATTTGAAATCTCATTCAAATAACTAATAAACCCCAAAGAATCAAATTTTTTCAATGGTTCAATCATGAGGAATGAATCATTTAGTCTACAAACCCTCGTATTAGAGGGTTTTATAACTGATTTGAAAGAAATTAATCGATCTTTCACTACATGCCACAGTAAGTCTTCAAACCAAGTTTAAAAGGAAACAAACTCACTGTATTTTAAGTCCTCCCATAGTTTTTCGAACAAATTTAATCCATAGAAATGGCACATGAACATCTGATCGAGTAAACAAAATTGAAGTATTACAAAAGATAAGCTTACCAAAAACTGAAGACAAAAGCATAAGTGACTAGATTATGTCCACTGTTATAAGCTCCACCAGATTCGCTAACCCAAGCACTTGACCAAGGTTCATAGTTCTTCAAGATTGTTTTGAGGTCTTTGAATGTAGTTTCTTCTCTAATAAGATAAGATGGATCCAATATCTTATCCACAAGATGTTGATCGACACGTGTTAAACTGGATAACAAATTGTCAAACAGTATCATCTCAAAACTTGATATGATGAATAGATTGATGAAATCTAATATCTCATATACCTAGCCCTATATTGTAGATATGATGTGTAACAACATTTACAATGTTTCATGCAGATTCTTGAAGAAATTCTTTAAACCAATTTGCATCAAAAAATCCATCAGGTGCAACAACTTGGGGTTTCACTTGAAAATCCTTGTAAATCTTTGTCAGTATTCCCTTAAGGTTAATTACATCAGCTGCATATTGATTAGCACTAATTCTTGTTCTAACACCACTTCCACTCAGCTCATTTCCTATTCCCATAAATGCCAATTTTCTTGTCATGGTTTTTAGAAGAAAAACAAGAAGATTGGGTACAATTCATAGATCAAATACAGTGAGATATTCATAGATCTCACGAAACCAATTACAAAATATGACTGAGCATAGGAAAATGTCAAAAAAGTTAAAAATAGCAGTCCACCTAGTTCCAATGCATTTATTCGATAACCAAGATCAACACTATACTGAATAAAATCATAAGTATTGGTTGAGTCGCAAGATCCTCCCAAAACGCCCCTTGACACTTCTTTCCTTCCATTTAAAGCATTCAATCCAAATGCCACCACAACCCTGTAGTCACACTTTGATGTCAGCTAACGTCTCACAAACTGAGAAATAAAAGAATAAGCCAGCAATAGTACATGATCTGGAAATTAGTAAAGAACTTACCCGGTTTTCTTGAAAAACATATTTAGAGCATCCCATCTTGACATTGGAAGGCATCCATCTATAAATCCAACCATTAGAGAAACAGGGCCAACCTTATTGAGCTTCTCTTTGTTTCGAGAATAGTTTAATATTCTCTACTTAACAGGCTAACCATGTGAAGGTGGAAGCTCACTTGGCCCCTCCCCCCTCCTCACATCACTCTCAATTCCCCATACCCGATCATATAACATTAATTCATTCATTAACATATAACATACATTCATTAACATATTCACATTCATTCATACCCGATCATATAACATTAATTCATTAGGCTTGAAAGACAGTTATACATGAGCAACTACGCCTTTTCTGAAAATACAAAATAATTTTAAAAACAAAAATTGTGTTTAGCACATTTAAGAAAAAATAAATGGTAGACACAAGCAATGCATACCATCAATCCCTGGTAAAAGATTGTATCTCAACATGCTTGATTAACCAATCCCCAAAAGGTGAGGAACTACTGCAAAAAATCTCCAAAGCAGTAATATATTTCCAGGCTGAGATCTACTAAATGTGTTCCCCAAAATTAACGTGCAAGATGGTGCCATAAAAAAATTAATGAGGCATATCAACCAATTCAAACTTTTATGCTGCCTTTCACAAAATTCTTGTCTATTAGAAACTCCCATAAATCTCATCATTAACTTTGAATGTACATAAACCGTGCATTGTATAGATGACATCAAGAAGTATCTTTGCCCCTAGAGTTACAAGAGTATCAATGCAATTCTAAAATGGTTAGAAACAACATTTGAATGGAGCTAAAACAATTGTGTAAGAGAAATCACTGTCAAGTCAGTAGAAATTACTCAAATTATTCTCATTTTTTTTCATACTGATTTTGGTTAATGCCAATACGTCTGCATCATCCTTGACATCCTCTTCTTTGACTGGTGTTGTTTTCATGTCAACCTTATCATCCCTGTCAAAGACTCTTTCCAAAGCCACTAGGCCTTTAGGGACTTTAATAGTTTTTAGCTGCACTACTTCCTTCTCAAACACAGTGTCCTTACCTTCAACTTTCTCAACATAGACATTAAAATCTATCTCCTGGGATTCATACTGATCCCCACAATGCAATAATTTCAGCAAGTCAGAGACATCTTCAAGGCTTTTCCAGTTGCATATGTTATCAGGAATGGAAGGCCTGGTCTTTATTTTGACCTTAGAGATGTCATTTAAAGTCATATCATTTTTGTTTAGGGCCGTTTTGCTAAAAAGTCTAGCATTATATTTTTTTGTCTATCAACCCAATATATTGAGAAGGCATCAAACAGTTCAATAGTATCCCGTACTACATTCTTGTATTGTTTGAGTCTTTTATTCTTAGAAGAATATTTGGATCTTACTTGTGAAAGTATCAACTCAGAGATCTCCACTCACACTGAGGAACTTAATTCCATGTTCGATTGCTAGATTTTTTCTATATTTAATCCTAATAGAAAAGTCTCATACTCAACCACATTTTTTGTGCACTCAAATGACAATAAAAAGGAGCACTTGAATGTTTTCCCAGTGGGTGAGATGAATACTATTCCAGCTCCATTGCCTTCTTTGTTGCATGCTCCATCGAAAAAAAAATTTCCATACTTGATCTTGGTCTTGTTGAGAATGTACACTGATCAATTATGTGTTTTTCAATTTTGGTTTTGTAAGTTAAACTAAAAATTCCCTAAATCAGTATCACAAAAGCATGTCATCTGGTTTGGATCTATGTCTTTAATGATGTATGATGATCTAGGCTCTCTATCAAGCTTGACCTCTTTTCCACTCACTGGTATAGTTGCATATGATAGGTCTAACTTGACATAACCTCCTACCAATCCTGTCCATTGTCTAGAAAGAAGCATCCCATAATTGGGGGCAACATCAACCACAATAATGTCTGTCTTGTATGTATCCTCAGGACACGCAAGAATTTTAATCTCTACATATTTCATGATTCCAACCACTGGGATGGATCTATTATCCATAGCGTAGCACATACCATATTAATATTCAATCTATAACATAGTGTATAACTTAAATGAAACGAATACTAGTGACGATTGATTTTTTATAGTCAAAACAAGTCCTTTGTGAGTTCTCCAATAGTAACAACTGTAGATGTGTTGTACTTAGTGCTTTATATTTATAAATCACTTCAAGAATATTTCCTAGTAAAATTTATACTTGTCAAAAATGGGGTTGTTATCGTAAACATATAACAAACTAAGACCATCCAAAAGCATATAGAGAGAAATATATCTAAATATTGACTTTACACATAGGCTTTGCTAGGTTATCAGATACAATAGGTACTAGATGTTGGGAACTGTAGGTTGGGAAAAGTGACTAAGATTTAGCAAGATGGACTATATAGTTAGTTGAAAGACATTTGAATTGTATTAAAAAAAATATGGAAAACTACATTCGAACCATCCAGCAAAAGGAAATTGCCAAGTCATTATACCAAAAAGGAAGGAAGATTTTTTAACCGAATATAATTTTTCCTAAGATCTCAATAACTCACAGAAGATCTTCCTAGAAGGAGAAATATTATTGCATCATACCGATAGGCTTCTAAAGCCTCAAAATTGTGAGTATCTAAGTAAAGAATGAGTGATGAGATTTAAAAGTAAATTTGTGATCTAGGTGCTCATGCTTAGCAACATTAAACTAAGATACTAAGTTTGCCTATTTTGAGTCTCGTTGCCAAACTGAAAGCAGGAGCAGGATGCCCAAGGCACAAATTACCACCGCTAAATGGAAGTAGAACATACAGGGCATGGATTCACATCATCAAACCAAGTGGGAGTGAGAGTCAGACACTGAGGGCACAACTCTGCCCCCTCAACCTCCCTAGGGTAGTAGTACCATGCTCTGACCGTCTTGTAGGGCTTTTTTACAAAATTAACATAAAAGAAAATAAAGAATTTTAACATCAAAACTAGTTGGGATTAAAAGATAAATAAAAACATTAGTTTTGCACAATCCATAATAGCTATTATAGATGTTCCTAGTTTAAATGGTGTTTGATTTTTTGAATCAACTTGGATCACACTCTGTGATCCATCATCGGGATGATAGATCACAGAGTGTGATCTGAAATGTTGATTCAAAAAATCAGACACCATCTAAACCAGAAACATCTGTGATAATTAAAAATAATGGCAAAGATACATTGCGTACTTGGTCAAAAATAGTGAGCAATTGCCAAGACAATCAGACAATGATATAAAGAACAACTGGAATACCTATCTCAAGAAAGGACTGAAAAAAACCACAACATAAAAGTTGTTATCACCTCCATTAACATCTGCGTGCTCAAAGGTTTTCACCACGAAGCACGCTTTGTAGACAATAGTTGTAAAAATTGTCAAATGGTAGTTAATAAAAACTAATTATATGCGTCAGAAACTATGAGAGCAAGAGTCTTGGATAAGTCAACAGGAAATGTTACATATACATCAGAATCTGAAAGTATACAAAATTATCCATATATCTAAAAAAGAGAACAGTGATTAAAAATTTAAACATAGTGCTAGCAGCTAAAGGTCAGTTGTGTACAGGACACAGAAATAACAACATATCTTCAGGCTGGTCCATCAGAGTTGGAACTACTGCCTCTTGTTTCCCAGATAGTCGGGAGCCCCAGAGTTATATTCTTCATGAATCCCTCCCACCACGGAAGCTCCTTGCAGGGAAAGAGGGTGATGGCTCGCATTGTGTCCAAGAGAATCCAAACACAAAGTATTCCATAACATTGGCTGCAAACGAACCACAATTTGTTGTCTATGGTGTCTATTTTATTATTTTAATGACAGTTTAGACAATGCTTTGATGATCAAACATAAACCAACAAAATAGAATCCTTATCCAATGGTAGGAGGTAGTCTTGGAACAATGAATACACATTACAATCTTCAAAAATGATCATAAAACAAAAAGTAAATTCCAAGTGACAATGACAAACTAAACTTGACTATGACTGTCACAGACTTAGGATAGTTTGGCAGAGCACCTTGCTGATCAGAGATTTTAAACAATACCAAGCCTTCATCCAATGGTTATAAAAGCATGATAAGTTCATTATGATTCAGTCCCAACTATGTTTTCTTTATGAAAGATTGTGATCAAAATCAGAATGTGATCAGGTAATGAAAGTAAGGAATTGACAGTCCTAATTGGAGACAGTAACATAAAGCATTTTGCTTGTATCTAATTTGCACAATTACAATGAGGTAAACCTATCAGGTAGAAGCACCTGAAGATTCATCGTGATATGTGCTTTGGGCTGGAGCCTTCCCCTTACGATCAATGTCCCGCTATGACAAAAATTAAATATAAAAAAACATTAGCAAAATGAAACCAATAGACTTACGAAAAAAAACATAATAATAAAATGGTATATTAGAGTCATTAATTGGAGGTTGGGTAAAATGGTATATAGTATGTACCACCCCCATAGTAACTGTGTTTGTATCTATGAGATTCAAATTGTAATCGATTAGCAACTCTTCCCCTACAGTTATTGATTTTATCGCACATACAAATACACAATTTCCCTCGCACGCCTTGAATATGCAATGAAGTTGCTTATTTTTTGATCCAGGTCATGTACTGTTTATAAACCTTGCAATATTCCCTGATGCTTTTGGCCTTCCATCAATGTACATAGCCGCTCCTTAATTTTGATCCTTATCTTTTAGCTTTATATAATTTTCTGACAGTGCATACCTACGCATACTTCGTGTATATTGAACCAGCTGCATCCAATCTTTGTAACTGTAACAGGGTCTAACATACTCCATCAATTTAGTGACTTTTTCGTAACAGACCTTTATGCCATCCATGCAAAATAGGCCCAAACCATGTAATGATGATGGTGTGATGCGATATATCCTCTCGTTGACACAAAAATCAGTGTTTATTGTAGGAAGTTCCATGGGTACCCATTGTTTCCATATATGTTTGTACCTCAAGGAAACCTCGATGTTGTCTATTCTCTCATCATCATAAGAACATGACCCCACTTCAACAAGGAAAAATTCCATGCATTTACGGAATTTTCTTCTAATCTTTTGACCTCTAGTTGATCTCCCTCTTTTAGACATACTACATGTCTCGCTTTCCTCTTCTCTTCCTAAATTTTCCTCGCTCGAGGAAGACAAATCTGAAAAATACCTATTTGGTGGTACATGCACTCCATTGAATGAGAGATAGTTACCAAAAATTCCTTGAGGTTACAAAGCAAAGTTGGATATTGACAAGTTGTCAAGTTGAAGGGTGTGATTCCTTTTAGCCTCTGCATCAATAAGGTTACTATACAATCATTTGAAGATGTGTTTCATGTTCTAAATTTATTATTTCATTAAAATTTTGAAAAGAAACATTATATCACCCTGATTACTGTTGTGGATATCTTGATAGAACACATAAAGCATGTTGATTCCATAATAATATATGTTGAATAAGTTGTTCCCTTGTTAATCGAAATTAATCCTTGACCCCTTATGCTAAAGTTCCATCAAACTAAGTTCCACATATATCCATGTGGCAAATTATTGTTTGATTGTTTATTGCTAGACTGATTTATTTGTAGGGACTGCTTATGAAGAGTATTCATTTTGTGTTGTTGTATCCTCCATGTGATTGTTTATGGTCTGTCATTGTCATAACAAGTGACAAATTTAGATATATTCTTTAGCCTGATACCCAACATACGAAAGACATTTTCTTTCTTCTATTGCAGACATTATTGGATGGCACTAACCCTATTTGGCACATTTTAAGTAATTAAAAGTAATAATAAATTAATAATTAATGTAAAGCTATTTTAGTTAATTTTTTCCTTAAGACACCTTTGAAATACAGCTGCAAAGAAAAAGATTAGAGAAATTGAATGTAAAGTGATTTGATTAGATGTCCACACCTACTTCTCTATGTTTTCCTTTTTACAGCGGAAAAGCAAAAGTAGGCCAAATCAGGAGGACTCCATTAACAACTGTTATATGGACTCTTTCGGTAAGCTTTTCTTTGGGTAGTGTTGATGTGCGTTTTATGACCCACCAAACAGTAGAACAAAACACCGAGGTATTTTATCCTCTCTTGATCAAAGTTCCGTATATGCTAAGATTGCGAGAAGATCATATAGGTCACTCCAAGGTTCCTTTTCTGTGTCAGGTCTTGACCATGGATAAGCTCGGTGGTAAATGTGATTTGCTG
>MU223478.1:324638-335839 GCA_018584345.1 Thuja plicata
GCTCGTTTTCGGGCTTAAACCGGGTTTTCCCCACATAACCCGAATTGCAAAAAACGGAACCAAACAACGGATTTTGAAAATTTTGGGAAGCGTTGCCGCCAATTCTCGTCTAATTCGCGCAAACAAATGGGGCCTTAGCAATAGCAATGTTACCCTCAGCTTTTCTATAAACACTTCAATCTGTCACATAAATCACCGCAGCTTTTTTTCATCTGTTACATAGATCGCCGCAGCCATTACTTTCTCTGTATTGCAATAAACAGTAATAATTGAATGTAAAATGTTATCTAACAGATGGAAAAAGACTAATTGAAAAAATATTGGAGTTATAACATTTCAAAAAGTCGATATGTCCGAGTGGTTAAGGAGACAGACTTGAAATCTGTTGGGCTACGCCCGCGCAGGTTCGAACCCTGCTGTCGACGTTGTCTTTTTTAATTTAAAGGTTTTACACGTGGATAAAATTGGTTTCTAAAATATATCATTTGCCATTTCAAAGTATGCTATTAAAAAAGCTACATAAAGGTTATTACCTTTATGTGCAGACTGTTAAGATCTTGCTCAGTGATCTTCAGCTACATAAGTGGTCTCTTGCTCAAAAATTGCAACAAGTCCAATGGTTAACAAGAGTTATTTTTTTATCAAATTTTTATTAGATTGTTGGTTTATTTCGTAACTTATTGTTTGTGAGAGTTGGCAATATTTTTTAAATTTTTTTCGAACTTTAATATTTTCAAGGAATTAAGGAGACAAGCTTGAAATCTATATTGAATTATATTTGTGCAAGTTCAAATTCTATTATTAACATTATACATGTTGTTTTTCAATTTTTATATATGAATATAATTGTGATATTGCTATCAGGATTCTCATGAGAGATGGGTTCGTGTGAACCACTACTCATGAATCGTGGGTCAATGAGTTTGACTCAAAAAACTACACAGTTGAATCCTGATAGCAATATCACAATTTGACTTGCTGTGGAAAATATCTCCTACTTCTTATCAATATGAATATAATTGATTGATAAAATATGTTATTTGACATTTCAAAGTAATCTTTTGAAATAGCACAATCAACTTTTCTACTTTTAAATTACAGATTTAATATTTCAAAATAATCTTTAAAAAAATACATAACAATTTTATATAAATAGCATTTGTTTTTAAAAATTATTTAGTTTCCTATTTTAAGTTATATATTTTAGTTTTTCCTCTTGTCTATTTTACAAAGTATCTACTTTTAGTCCTCTCTCTAATAAGCATGATAATTAAATGTGTAATTATTTCACACATTAAATATCTTTAAACGTGCACCTTATATCATAATTAACATCTTTACAATAAAAACATCTTAATCCATTTCACTTTATGATATTTTCCCACTAGGCATTACCACATCTTCAATCTTGTCCCCATACTCACTATATCTAGATCACCACTATTGTGCATAACTATAAGTGATATGGATATGTGTTGTTTATATGAACTATATAAGTGACAAACTTATGTTGCTCATGTGGCAATAATAGATGTAATGGTGGAGAGCTTGTTGGACTACTCCCTTCGTGAGGAAGAGAGACTACCCAACGGATAGTAAGGATGCCTAGTTAATATGTGGTGATTGTGTGATGTGTGGTAAAATGTATGTGCAAAATGCTAAGATCTTGTCAAGTGGTCATAAGGAGAGCATCTATGTGGGCGGTCTCTTGATCAAACATTGCATTAAGATGAGCAAGTCTAATTCCTCACAAGGGTTCATGTTTCTTTCAAATTCATGCTAAAGTCTTAGCTTATTTCAACATAGTAGTTGTGAGATTTTTTAACAACACTCAACCCACTAAAAGTAACCCCAACCTATTCTTCTCATTGATGCATACATAATCCTTAATTATCACAAGTGATCAAGAGAGAGAAACATTATTGTGTGGAGTTCCTTAGATGCTTTGGTTTGAGTATTCTTGTTTTCTCTACTTTTCAAGAAGTTACAATAAGTAAGTGTGTGTGTGTGTGTGTGTGCGCGCGCGCGCGTGCGTGCATGCGTGCGTGGGTGTGTGTGTGTGTGTGTGGTGCGTGCCTGCTTGTTCTAATTGCTTTGAAATTTGGATATTTTTTGTATTTTTGAATTCGTTTTAGCACTAAAAGAAAATACTATAAAAATTAACTTGTTAAGATGATGGTGAAGGAAATCATTTTACTTTTATTTTTAAATATTTAAATACTTGTATAAAAAGGACTATTCTATTGTTGAAAGTTGGATGTTAACCTTAAAATCAATAAAAACAAAGAGTGTCTCTCTTCTAGCAAACTAAACATAAGCAAATGAAAACCAACAAAATGAATAAAGCTAAAATATACTTGAATAAAAATTTCTCATTATTTACAAGTTCAAATGATGAATGTCATGTTAGCAATATGTTGTCATTGATGTATAAACTATTGAAGGCTATGGTGTTGTCTTTGATCATGTCAACCCTTAGCATTATGGATATCGTTGAACAATGTTGTGTGGTCACCAATACCTTTTTCTCAGTTGTTACATGTAGAGATGTTGATGTGTTGATGTAGTATATGGTTGAATATCAATCCTTATTGGTGTTGACATCTACACTTAGTATGTTGTGCTAATGATAATGATGTTTTTTTTATATTAAAGAACAAATGGTGATGGAGAGACTTGTTTTTTTTTAGTAAAGATGTTCTCATAATGATATCATATTAAGATGAGGATTAGAAGTATTAATATGAGAATTGGAAGTAGGGTGATGAGGCTAATGGTCTTGTGCTACTACAAGTTCTTGTTTTATTACTCTTGAGGTAGAAAATGGTATTACAAGAATGTTCTCATCGTTATAAGTTGTTGAAGTGTAAAATTGTAGGAAGGAGCTCTAAATATTTTCTAGAAGAATGCTCTACATTCCTTTACATTTAATGTTATGGTATAACAATTTGGAAATTAGATTATATTTTTTGTGGACATTACACTCCTATCTTTTCAAGTCCCTGGTGTTCTCTTAGATGTTTGTGGTGATTATAGTGTGTTGGCAGTTTGGGTGTTTGTTAGGACTGGTTTAAAAAGTGCTATGCATTTCTTCGCATAGATGTTTATACAAGTCCAACTTAGTGGGCATGCTTATAATGTTTGTACAATGTCATTAATTTAGATTTTAGGTGATGGAGTTTACCACAAGCATGTTTGTTATAGATGAAATCTATTGCAACATTGTAAGTAGTCTGAGGAAGATTAGAGGTAATACAAAAGCGATAGATTGAGAAGAGATGAGAAAAATAAAAAAAACATTTTTTGATATATTTTTCACTTTTGAAGGCCTTTGAAGCATAATTTGGGGTCAAACTTGTCATCTATCCATTAAACACAATTTTCCAAAGGTAGTGTGTTAAGTAACTGAAATTAGATCTTAGTGTAAGTGGTTTGAAATTCCAAGCACTGAGAAAACTATTATGTGTCTGATGTTGACGAGAATTTGTGACCGGGTCCACCAATAGATGTAACTTGTCACCAGGTACCGGGGTATCGGCCAACTTCTCCTATAAAGGTTGTCCAGGGAAATGAGATTCCCCGGGCCTTCAAGCACGTGAGAGTCGGGTCTCGACAGTGCGGGAGCTTAGTTGGGAATGTGACTTTTTTCGGGGGGATAGCTGGTTATCTTGGCTCGTCTTCTCCAGGGATTCGAGTAAGAGGGGTTTCCTGCAATAATTCACTACCTTTACCAAATAAACTTCAAAATATATTGCAGGGTTAGAAATATTTCATCTACCTATAGTTATGCCAAACATTCAAAACATCAACCAAGCTCTAACATGCTACACTAAATACCGAAGAAATACAGAACCATCAGTTCATATTTAATCAATTGCGAGGGAAAATAAGGTCGTTAATCTACTTAAAATATCAGAGCAAGGGACATAAAGAACATACAACATGAAATCCCGTTAATCCGGAGATCAGAATGCTAAAATCATTGATAGAACCCTTCCTTCTTCACTAACATGTTTCTAATAAGCACTGGTGCATACAATAATGGTGGCTCTAGGGGAGCATTTAACTACTGAAAGCTTCTAAAAACTAAGGAGCATTGAGCTCTGCAACTAAGAACTGAGAAAAGTCAAAATGCTATTAGCTATGAACTGCAAAATCATCAATTTTGCCGACCCTTGGAATGAGGTCGGACTTATTATTTATACACAAGCTTTGACCTAAAACTAAGCTAACTTATTTTACACTCAACAATATAATACTATTTCCAGTGGCTGGTACTACTTGCACCACACTAAAAAAAACCTCGAGACGAAAAAGGTCTGACATGTTAGAAGAATAAGACAAGAAAAGAGGAGTGGAAGAATCAGCCTCGAGAAGAGAGCTGAGAGGAGAAAAGAAGAAATTCGATCCCCCGGGGATCGAGGCTACATGCCTCATTAATGGAAAAGCGGCTCCTTGTCTCCGATGTGCCAGGTGTTATGTTGAAGCAGCGCCTTGGGGAGACCACCTGTCAGGACCCTCTTGTCGAGCCAACGTGCCTTGCTAGAGTCACCCACCCTCTGACACCCTTATTAACTGCCTTGAAAGTGACTGGTCAGCCTTGGGAACCAGGACACGAGTCACTTTAAAGAATTCAAAAAGATTGGATCCGGTACTCCGAGATCCAGAAGCTTGCGCCCCCAAAGAATAAAGAATACAACCAACATATGGTTGATGGAATTCTCTGGACTTTGGAGAACATTATTGTTCCTTACTATTTTTCAATGTCTCCAATACCTGGCTTACGCCTTCTTCATCTATGTCTTTAATACTGTCCCATCGACTGCGAACAACCTCCAATTTTTCCTCGACATCTCCGGCCCCATTTCAGAATTCATCCACCATCTTCACGGTGTCATGTGCCTGGATCATTGCCTTAGATAATCTAGATAACCTGCCCTGGTCAAAATCTCTGGCAACCAGATACAGGGATTCCATCCGTTCATCAAATTTACTGAGGACATAGTCCTCTGGGGTGCACGTCCTAGTGGTGAAGGGATCAAATTGTGATATTCTAACTACAAATGCTTGAAACAGGCTCAAGGGGTATTGGGCAGCAATCACCTTTTCTTTCAAGGCCTTAACTAGTTCCTTGCACACCTCAATTTTGAGTCCAAGTCTGGAGTACTGGGCCTGGAGGGAATCATATGATTCTTCTCCCAAAATTCTCGCCTCTATGACGGCTTCTTCTCTGATGTTGTGAATTTCTTCCAACCCGGCCCTCCATCTCTCATACTTCTCTAAGTCTTGCTCCCATACAAGAGCGGAGCCATTTGCTTGGCTGATAAGGAAGTCGATCTGATAAAGGTCCAGGAGGGATGCTGCTAGAAATTGTCTTATGGCAGCTTCCTGCTTGGCGGCCCACCTATCCATAGCCTGCACCTTCTTCTTCATGGCCCAGAAGGAATCCACGTCACCCTGTACAAGTGGCAATCTGGAGGTAGAAGCTTCTGGGTGGACCTCGGCCAGAGGTCATGTAAGTTCTACCAGAAGTGCGAGGAGATTGGCATTAGTCTCTCTTTCCTCCTACTTCTAGCCCTGTTTGAAATACTGGGCCTTTAATGCTTTAGTGGCCTCCCTTAGTAAGTCCAATTCACCTTGCTTGTCTCTTCTCCCCAGTGCCACTTCTATGATGTTATAGTATTCGGGCCTTATGACCGCTATATTTGCATCTGGAGGAGGTTTTTTGATAGTCACAACTGTGTTTCTGGTTGGCTCGGTCCAGAGGGTATGGACCGTCCATGCCCTCTTGGGCTTATGAGCCTTTGCATGTTGGGCCATCATTTCAGCCAAGGAGAGTGGAACTTCTGCCGCTACCACCGGGGCCTTCCTCTTCCTTGATTCCACCAGCCATTGGGGCAGCTGTGGTGGCTTTGCAGTTAGGACCTGAGCATCCAGATTCTCTTTGCAACCCGGCGGTGCGTTCCTGGAGTGTTGAGTGTCATCAAGATCCTTTTCTCTTTCATGTTCATGTTCTTTCTCCTGTTCTCCAGAGGCCTCAAAATTCACTGCCATGTCAGTGTTCTTCTTAGTGGTATCTGAGACTTCTCCTTCCCCAGCATCCATATCACTTGTATCTTCAGGGACTTCCTTGTCCCTCTCAGCATCAGTTGATCTGACATTTTCATTTCCTGGGTCTTCCTGGTCATTCTGTTGCTGCCGCTCTTCGACCTCATTGGCCTCGTTTGTTGGAACATTTTCCTCCATCGGAACATCTTCTGGCGGTGGGTGAGGTTTTTGGCCAAAGTTTAACACTGCAGTCGCCTTTACCACCTCACCAAATGTGCTTCAGGGCATTTGGTCACCCAGAGTAACCAAATGCATTTGGAGTGTGATGGTCAGGGGTACGGTTGATCCCATGAGTCTGAGTTCCCCGACCATTGGCTGTTCATCTGTGGTTTGCCTTGGTGTATCTTCATCCTCCTGGGCCGATGTTTCCTCCCACTCATGCTCCTTGTGTGTGTCATCCTAGGGATCCTATTTTGACGCAAATCCCTCTTCCAGAACTTCCTTTTCTTCGGGGATCTCCTCTTTATCTTGAGCGGCAATTTCCTCAATCGCTTGACCAATGTCCTCCTGCAAGTTCATGATTTCATCCACCCTAAACACATCATCAAAATCATCATGTGGGGGAGGGCTGTCAGGGATCCCTTCAAGTTTGGCGAAATTCAAACTAATGTCGACTGGAGGCACAACTGGCATACCAGGGCTAGCAGCCGCACTTGGGGTAGGGGTCACCTTCTTTTTCTTCTTCTTTCTCAGTAGTGGGACCCCGGTTTCCAAAATAGTGGTAGACTCTGCCTCAGCAAAAGTCAATCTTCTCATCATCGTAGCCAACAATGGAGATCCCGCCGGAAAAGAAGACGCCATTGGAGTTACGAGGAGACCAGAGGATATCTGCGTGCTTATTTTCTAACTAACCAACCTCATCGAATCCATCTATTGTTGCAATTGTACCATCGAAGGGGTGGGGCCTTGGGGAGGTACCTTAGCTAGGGCGCCCTCTTTATCTTTCCCTTTTCTCATGCTAGGTTCGACGATGGCGAAAGATGGAGTGGCCTTTCAGACCATTGGTTTCTTCTAGGTGCTCTTAGGACACACCCAGGCAAAATATTGGCGACTCACCTCCAAAATAGGGTGACATACTCCCTCAATTTTCAATTCTTCTAGGGTGACCCAATCCATCGAAGGGAGATCCAACTTGTCCAATCCATGCTCCTTGTATGCCAGGTCTTCTAGGGCCCCGTCATTTGAAAATACCTTTGAAAAAATTCAAAGGTCAAGTGCCTTCATGAGTCCTTTGGACATGCATGAATGCTGACGGGCCCGAAGATCAAAACTATCCTGGCAGTCTGCCCAAAAATCTTTAATATCTTCTTCATGCGGCGGGGATGCCCGGGGAAGTGTTGTGGCAATCTTTTCGAGGGGATCATAGTTCTTTCTGGCGTGGTGGAATTCCACCAATCCCATGCTTTTTAATTCACTATCTACCTCCCTTGCCATGGCAAGGCTGCACGTATAACTCCCATATGAAAATAGAAATGGGACGTTGATGACCTTCTTTAATGTAAAGAAGGTGTGCAAGTCCATCATCTGCCTGTAGAACTCCAGAAGAATAATTCTATCCCCATAATATCAGGGAAGAAGATAGGGTTTCCCAGAGAAGTCGGTCACCTGAATGTAAGTGTGGTACTGGAACTAAATAAATTAGTGGCCATAAGTGCTGACCAAGTTCATCACCTCCTGCGATAATCGGTACCCGGTGTCCCAGGTAAGTGTTAGGATATTATGGTAAATGAAAGCATCATTTACAGGCAAAAATTTAGGAAAATGAGTCCTCATTATACTTTGGGATAATGATCCCATGGGGTCAACTAGCCTAGCTCGTTCCCAAGTTCACAAACTATTCCCGAACCTGGAAAAGCCAGTCTTTGTTGGGATAATGCCCATAGTATGTAGGATGTCATGTAGAACTTGGAACTCTAGATGACGCCCTTCAGCTGTGTGTCCACATGATTGGCAATGATGGCTGCCCAATTGAAAGTTCAGTTACAGGTGGTGATGCAGTAAAGAAAGTAGTACATCCATGCCAAGAAATCCCAAGCATGGGGAAATCCAAAGATCCTGCATAGAAATATGATTCCCTCATGAATGGGCTCTATCAAATCCCCTCGGGGGATTTCCAACTTCATCCTTTTATGGTCCCTCTTCGGGGACTTCAGTCAGTGAGTGTTAAGGTATTGCTGGGAGATGAGAGCACCTTCCTCAAACTCCTGTAGTGACTTGGTCCAGTTGAAGACAATGGACCCCTAAAATTGCAGAATCCCTAGCCCTGAGGAAAAAGTTGCTGCATCCAGGGTGACGATTGTTGCTGGATACTGTAGCGGCCGGGGATCGGCAAGCAGAATAGTCTAAGTAGATGCATTGTACAATGTTGCCAGCTGAAGTATTAGTTTTGGTGATTGCACCACACAGGGAAATTTTGCGGCCTTTATAATGCCGGAGGTGGCCAAATGAGTGGCCATATTGTCTCTGCCAACCTTTAATCGGTATATGGCTTGAATCAAGCCCTGCATTTTAGCCCAAAGTCTGGGCTCTATGTCTGTTATTTCCCATACTTTGGAGTCCACCTTAGGCCCCATGAGAACACCTTCCTTTGGATATTTGGAGGTCAAGGGCAACTTTGCTAACATCTTTTCAGCCTTGGTTTTTTTGGCTGCCCGGGTGGAGGTGGTAGGTAGCTTCGGGCTGTCAGGAGGAGTGATTACTTCAGACATCTTGATCAATTATCTACAACCTGTAAGATCGGAGAACCATTAGAACATGGAGTATATAAAAAGAATATTAGAAACTCTGGGGGATTCGTCACCACCCTGCACCTGTCCAACAAGTGTTAGCATATATCAAAAATCCCAGAATACCTGAAATAGATGTGACTTAGATTCTGGGGTGTTGAACTAAGTGACAGAGGGAAAAGAAAGACAAGGGACTCTTCAGGACCCGGAGTCTGGATAAACTAGCCATTATCGACGTGACCGATAGCAAGCCATATTTGGCTGACATGGGACGTCACATGGCCACGTGACAGATGACGTAAAGGAATTAATGGCAAAAAGTGGGCTGACAAGGGGAAAATTGAATGCCAGATGGGACAAGGTTTAAATGCCCACTCGTGGGAAATTAATCCTACCATTTAAGGTGATAGGATAGGGTAGAGAGAAATTTTCCATGGCTTGACTCGGCGAGGTGCCAAGTTCAAACCATGGCGACTTCCTCTCGACGAGCTCGGTAAGGTGATGGAAAAGAATCACGACGGAGCGCGAGGAGCTCGACATAATGGAAGGATACACACAAAATATGTGCAAGTTTATAGAGGGCCGAAGGCTAAGGCTGAGGGCTGAGACATATATACACTAAAACACAGGGAACCAAAGCTCCACAAGTGCCGAAGTGAAGTTCACATAATGACAATGACATATATACACTATCTACAAATTATTTACATGATTATACAATGCTTACACAGCCACACAGGATACCCAACGACAATATACATTATATACATTAATTTACAACTGTACAGAGGGTGGACAACCCTCTGGCAGATCCAACCCACCAATGGGAGGCAAACCAAGAGAAAAACATAAAAGACAGAAATGGAAAAACCAGACAAAGACAAAACAAAAACAAAAGGAAATAGCGAGAACCAGACATCAAGAAACCAAAGAACGGAAAACCCAAAACCTACCTGAAACATGAAGAAAAGTAGGGGAGAAGAACACCAAGAGTGCTCTTCAACAAGTCCACCCTCAAACAACCACAAATGAACACCACAAATCAACTTGTAATCAACTACTAAGCACAGAGCAATTCACAGTTTAATCGCCTAAGAATCTCTCTGAATGCTCTAAGTGTTTTAATCACGGTAACTGTGAAAGTGATAGGTAATTTCCATTTATACTCTTAGGGTAAAAATAAGTTATAGTCTCCTCCACAAACTCCAGAATAGGAAGACCTCTGGACTCCGGGCCTGGGGATTCCATGTAACCATACCTTATCACAAAAATAAGACATCATGGTGGAGAATCCTAGAGTCTGGAATCTTGCTCTAGGAAGAACAAACTCCAGGACCGGGTCCCGAAGACACAAGAAGAAAAAAATAGAAAGAAAAACAAACCTCGCAGAAGAAAATCCTGAAGGGAGAACAAACAAAGAAAGAAAACAAGGCAGGAGCAAAAGAGAAAAAAGGGGGACCCAACATTTTGCCTACAAAATATAGGGACGGGTATGCAGGGCATAACACCTGCCAAGTTGAGTTCACCAAGTGTTGAATCAATATGGTTTCCAATAGGGCCATGGACTCCTCTTCTTCATCTTATGTCACAATGAGACACATGTTGGTTTAGTGATCAATCCCTGAGGTTCTAGAGATCAATTTTAAAACAAACCCACTAGCTTGTCACGTGTCAGGACCGTGCATCCTCAACCTAACTTAAACAAAGGAGCTCCAAAAACTCCTTCCACTTTAGCACATTCTGAGAAGCCAAAGTCACATCAACGATGGACCCCATGGGGCTCACATCCTATAAGGAAATTGAAAGTTCACTTGCAATTGTCTTCAAAAAAGCTAAGGGTATGATCACCACCATGAGTTCTGTTAGTAATAACTGAGAGGGGGGGGGGGGGGGGGANGGGGGGGGGGGGGGTGAATCAGTGGCCTAAAAAATTCGTCCAATTTAAACTTTAATCCACCAATCAATACTTCTCCAATTATTAAGCCCCTACAAGATGTATGCCTTTGAAATCTTGAAACAAGTAACTGTCTGTCGGTTTACCTTGTCTGTTCTTATTCTCCTTGATTACCGATAAGCAATAAAACTTATTTACCGATGCTCAGTAAATATGCAAAGTATACCAATCAATCTATAAATGCATATGTGGAATGTAAAACAATAAATTAATAAACCATACACATATAACACAAGGATTTTAACATGGAAACCCTGTTAAGGGAAAAACCACTAGGACCGGTACTCCAAATTTTCACTCTTCTAAAGTGAGCCCTGTTAGGAGCCAACCTTGTTAAAGGTTACAAACACATGGTTAAGTGCGACCTTGTTAGAGGATTTTTATACATAGGTTGTCACTTAGTATCTGGCATC
>MU223478.1:342331-362931 GCA_018584345.1 Thuja plicata
GTTAAGAGACTTAATGCTTCAATGGTTAAACTGAAACACAATGACCTGTTTCTAATGCAACTTTGAATTACAGATATTCAGATCTATTTACGTACAATACCTTTCTGATCAATGTATCAATTCCATTCCTTTTTTCTTCATTCTTTCTGCTCTGTGATGCTGTGCTTCACTGTGTGTCAATTTCTACAGAATTCTTTAGCTCTCCCTTAGCTTGATTGATCAGGACTGCATGAGGTTTAACCTTCATCAGTTTCTCTTTAGCATCTTCTCTCAATTCACTCCCCTGTGTATCTGATTGCTTGTGGAAATGAATTATGCTTGTCTCTTATATAGACATGATATCCCTTAATTCTTGGTTCTTGATTCTTGATTCTTGGCATGAAAAACAATCCAGCCAAATTGATTTGCGACTTTAACTCCTGATTTATCTTGTAGTTATCTTCTTGCCAACTATACAAATCATCTTTAAATCACTTACTTAACTATGGTCGAATAAAAAAAATAAAACAACTAGTTAAGTCTATCCTTAAGCTCTGCCAGCTAGATATTTTGTCATTTTCTGATCTCTCTGTTCTGTCGGTCAATTCTGCAATTCGTCACCGGTAACAACTGCTAGTTCTGTCGGTGCAACTTCAGTTAGCTTTGGGATCTCTGTCCGTCAGGCATCATTGGATCTTTCTCATCGGGCAACCTGTGATTCTTCTTTGTTGGGCAACACTGTCTTCTGCTCATCGGGCATCATTGTGACTTTATCTCTGTCTTTACTGATGGTGTGCACTCCGCCGGTGTGGTCTGTCACTTTAGTGAATACTTGACTTTTATGCATTGCTGAAAGCATAACCTTTGTTTGATTGATTCTCTGAAGTCTTTCGCATTATTTATATGACCATACAGATGATATCAAGTTGACATCAATGACAATACAAACCATTAACTGATTTAATGTCTTGCATCATCTTCAACTTAACATTATCAAACATTCAATCAGTTACATGTCATCAGAGTTCTGCACATGCTAGATTTCCAGGGGCCCTTTTCAACTGCATTTATGAGTTTCATCTCAAGAGAATATTTTTCCCTATATAAGCCCAAGGGTACATCATAATAAGCATTCCTAGATATAGATAAATATTTGGAGTTAGGCTTGGAGGATTCTTTCCCAGAGGAAATTCTTGGGAATTTTGTTCACCACATTTAGGAGAACACTTATAAAATAGCTCTTGTATTAGTCTCATACCTTATCTTCATATTCATATGATTAGTAGAAGGAAACACATTGAACTATTCCTATTTGTTTCTTATACTATCTATTTTCTCTGGTTTTGTGAATAAACTTAAGCTCTATGTCATTTTAGAGGGATGCAACTATCATTTGTTGTTTTGGGATTTTATAATTTCATCATAGATGTATATTATGTTGAGCCACGTTTTACACTCTTTCAAATATCTATGATGTTTATGCTCTAGATCTATACTATGCCATTTTGTGAACAATATTAGCACTGAATAACCTATCTTGTGAGATAATAGGAATAATACCTTTAGGCCTTAATGGGTGCTTCTCATGGAGAGATCTAAATATTTTTTAATATGTACATTTGACATTTTCATCATGTTCTTGTTGGAATAATGGAAGGGTGTGTACTGAGAGGGGAGGGGTGAATCTGTACCCTTAAAAACTTTTACATTTTAAGCCTTAGTAATCATTGCTTGCATAATCGACCATTGTAGATTTTCTACTTCATGCATGTAATATTATAACATAAATGTAAATGCATGTAAACAAACATAGAAACATTCATAAAACTCATTTATACATGACACAAGAATTGATAATGCAGAAAACCCTTGTTAGAAGGTAAAAACTGCAGTGGGGAGGAAACCCACAAAGCTTCATTATCTACAGAATGGAAGGTGTTGGTTAAGGCTACAAGTTGTGATCCCTTCAGATGATCTTACCCTATTAGGAGTAACATGTTAGACTTGTTAGGTCTACTCGGTTAAGACATTTCAGCAACACAATGTATGTGTGCACTCGATTAAGAGATTAACAATAAGACTGTTAAGTCCACCTTCTTGAAGGATTTCTTCTATTTGCTACAATTGTTAGAGAGTAGACAAAAATATTTATGACATGATAGATTGCAATCTTGAATTTCTGATTACAGATCCATTAAGTTCACACAATATATGTATCACCTATTGTGATGGATAATACCTCTATTTTGCTCGGTAGCCTTGAATCTAGTTCTTCATAACTAAATTCTTCTTTATCTGTTCTTCTGCATGAAAACCTTTGTCTGATCCATAGATGTCCTTATGTGGCTACAATCACCATATTATTAATTGATTATACATCTATATATACAATGTATTAACCTAAATAGGTTTCACGCTTTTCTAGAATAACTCTAAGATCAAAGGTTTACAACTTGACCTTGATCTCCTAGTTTGCATGAATACAATCAGTTAAATTGATTAAATCCATCAATTATGATTTTCTTGATCCTCAAGAAACGGTTGTCCAGCTAAGCAAAAAGATAATATAAAGACTAAAGTTCTTTAGCTGACGTGTAGTTCAGATCCGCTTTTCTCGGTGTTAAAACTATCTCTCGGTTAGACTAGTGCTCGGTGATGTCTCCACTTGATTATTGTCTCTGTATACTTATGCTAGATTGTGTCTCTATTTGGTTATGTCTCTAATCAGTGTACTAAGCATTTTGGTGACCATTGTGTTCGGTGAATACTGTCACTCAGTGAATGCTGACACTAAGTGAAATGTGACCGACCAAAACTGTATGTTTGTATACTAATGAAAACTTCTGATCCTTTAAGGATTATCAATCTCCCCCTTTGGCATTAGTATTAAAAAATGATATGTACAGTATATAAACCAAGTATGTTATACTTATTTAATGAGTCCCCCTGAGTTCATGCTCTCCCCTATGTGTATGCCTCGGTATGTTCATGTTTCACCCTTTTCAATTACAATGTACATATACATTTTCCCCCTTTTTTTGAAAATAATGACAAAGATGTATAACTTACAACTTGTCAAAAATGTGCTTATGAGATTTCTTGATGTCTTCCATCAAATATTCCCATTTCTCTTTCAGGTGTTATATGGTCATATGCTCCAATGTGATTTGAGCATGCATGTCATAGACGCTTTCAACTATTGACATCTATGGGGTGGCAATTAGAGTCTTTGTCATTGTCATATGTGTCATCAGCAATGTGAGATTTGGTAGTAACAAACTTTGCAACTGGGTTACTTCATTTCTAATTTTGCTTTCTTCCCTTTGTATCTCAAGTCTTAACCATTTAGATTCAACTAGCTTTGCATACTGCAATTGGAATGCATTTGGGTCGGTTGAAAGACTTTGGGCACTAGCTTTCAGATCTTCATTCAACTTAGCTATTTGTGCATCATGCTCAGTGGTGAAGTTCTCAATAGTGCATAGCTTTTGAACTGGGGTAACTAACTTTGAAATAATAGGTTCTAATTGAGTTACCAGTTCAGAAAGTTTCACCTTGTTTACTACCACTTCTTAGCTAATTTTCTCTGTTATCTTGTAGTGATACTTTTCTTCTACTCTTTCCTCAATGACCTTCTGAGCATCTACATTCTGATTGGTGATTACCTCAGTCAAAACTGCCAGTTGATCAATGATGGGTGCATCTTGATCAATATGTGTATTAGGAACTACCTGCAATAGTATTTCCTTTGATGTTTCTAGGACTTGTGTATTTCTGTGTTCCAATTTGATTTTGTCCTATTGAGATTTCCTTTTGCATAACTCCCCATACTTGTTAGTGATTCATAGTCAAGTTTTCTTAGATCATAGTCGGGTATTTCTATTATCTCCTCAAGTGTTACTGGGGATTTATTCTTCTTGTTCTTCTTGTTCTTCGGAATGTTTCTTGATGCAGGGGAATGTGGTACAATAGAAAGAGCCTTTTGTTGCTCTATTTTTGTCATTGATTTCTCGATAGGTGTGGTGCCTTTGCTAGGTGGCTCAGTCAATTCCTATTGGTCAGTTGTAGAAGTCTCTACATCAACCTTGTCTTGAATTTCAACCTTTTATTCCTTTCCACTATCCTTGGTGGGTGCATCACTCAGTTTCTCTCCACTGTTATATGTCTTTTCCCCTTTTTCATCACCTTTGTCCACCAGTGTGTTTGTTTTAGGATCAGGTGTTTTCTCCTTAGCTTCAATTATTATATTGATAGCTTGTATCAATAAAGGCATATTACCTGGTACATTTTTGTGTGCAACATTAGTAGTTTCCTGTTCAACTGTTTGCTCGGTGGCAATGTTTACATCTTCATTAGCCTTGACATTATCATCAGAATCACCTTGAGTTATATCTTTTATAGTGATATCTGGTGTTTCTCCTAATGATTGCAATATCTAAGGAATGTCATCCATGACCTTACTTGCCTCTGTTGTCAAATCAATGGGATTGACATCCTTGGTGTCATTGATGAAAATATGCTCGGGGCTCAGTGTGGCCTCCTTCTCCTCGGTGTGAGAAGTCTCGGTTATAGCTAGTATATGCTCAGGTGGATTAAATATTTGAGTCCAAATCTTATTTTTTTACTTGTAAATATATTTGAGTTTTTTCTCCAATACCTTGTATGCTCTTATTTTTGCCAAAAATTTCTTTTCATGCTCCTGCATTGTTGATTCAATTTCTTCAACTATTGAGTCGAGAATGTAATTAACTAAGATTATTCCTCTCATTTGTTTCTCCATATGCAATGCATATGTCCATCTTGCTGAAATTTTATCTTGTAGCTCCTTTGGAATATGAGTTCCAAATTGTAGGGGTACATACTTGTAAGCTACCATCATTTTAATGATTGCTTGTTCAATTTTATTTTGATCCTCGGTAGACATATTTACTCATTGTCTAATTTTATGATGTTGTAAGTGGCCTATGTTGATGATTGAATCTGCAACTTCATCAATTGTCTTTGGAGTTTTGACCTTATCTTCTTGGATTCTTTGTTCTCTTTCTACTTTTGCAGTGTCATCCTTGTCCTCTCTTCCTCTTACATATCTTTTGCATTGTCTAGGATCGGTTGAGGCTTTTATTTTCATATATATTTTCACTGTACCTAATGAGCCTCTTAAATGATCATCTTTCTAAGTGCTTTTTATTTCCTTTTCAACAGTTTATTTGCAAAGAAGATACTTAGACTTGTGGTTTTATATGTATATTTTATATGTGTAAAGACATAAGTAGGAAAGTGGATGATAAAAGAACATGGTATATTTGCTTGAAATTGATGGATAGAAATGGTAGAATGCAGTAGTTATGTGCTAATGAATGATCTTTTTTCCTATGCTATGTTTGCGGGTAGTTTCCTTCCTGTATCCATGTGCCTTGCAAGAGTATTAATTAGAATTTAACACTTCTTTCCTAATATTAATGATGAGAATATTTATGTATCGAAGGTTGTGTGTGCATTAATCATTTTGTAGGGATCAGTCATGGCATATTTAAAGATCAACATAGTGGTGCTAAAGAAGTCAAAAGCGGTCATTGCTACAAGATTCCTTCATGTTGAAGAAGTCAAGCAAGCGCTCGAGCAAGTTAAGGCATTGCTGCAAGATCTTCGCATAAGGAACAAGTCAATACAATTTTCTGTTAAATGCAGCATGTGGATCTAGATCCCACCACGTACTATATTATGAGATGACTTATTCTTGATGACTTCTATTTATGTTATGAGACCTTATGTATCTGTAATGATCCTCATCAATGGAGTGATCTTAGATTTAGGGAGTAGTTGTAGTTTTCCTTTAAATAAGATGACTGTTGTAACTCTTGAGAGTTAGTCGAGTTAGTTGATTTTTCTAAATAGAAGCTGATATAGTTGTAATATTGTTTTATCTATCCAAGAGTTTTTTTTACATGAATGAATAGAATGCACAGCTTGAGTTCAATTATTTTATCTTGATTTTGTTTCTATTCACTCATCCAAGGGGGCCCACTTGGTGAGCGAATTACTTTGTTAGAGTAGAAATCATTTCCATGCTTATTAAGAAGTAAAGTAGAACTCTATTGTTCCTGCAACCACTAGTAACAGAACTAGTAGATTGTTCCTGTAGCATAGGTGGGTAGATCAGTTCCTATCCATGATTACTTGTTTTCCTAGAGTAAGAACATTTACTTGTGTTAGCATAGATTTCCTAAAGTTTAATGCATTTCAATTTCATAGGACTAGTCATGAGGATCAAGAAAGTTTGAAGCATATACTTTGCAGATGCCATTCCGAGTTTACATCCCTGGTCAATAATTAAATGAGACTAAATGATCTAATTAGAAACCATTTAGGGTGTCCAATGTTATGGGTTTCTAAGACAATTGTTTAGCCAAGCAGTACCTTTCTTTAATGGTGGAGAGTCTACCTTGGTTGTTTTGCTTCTTGTCCCGGATACAGTTGTTACATTAGTAACCTTTGATTTCTTGGCCTTTGGTGGATCTGCATCAGATTCGGTAGACTCAGAGTCACTTAAATCTTCTCCTTCACCGATAGGTGACTGTTTCTCAGTGATATCCTCTATTTGTTCTAATTCTTCATCAGTTACCAAGAATTTCTTCTTAAGTTTTTTCACCACTTGAGTTTGCTTCTTCCCTATCTTCTTCACTACTAAGCCAGTCTTTATTATTGACTTGGCTTCTTCATATGTGCCAAATCTACTTATAGATTTTTTAATTGGTTCATTTAGTAGGGCTTCAATGGCTTTTGTGGCCTGATCTATGTTAATCTCATATTCAAGTGGTGGTAACCATGTTGTTCTCAATTGTATAGGCTTGATGAGAGTGGTGTCAGTGTCCACTATAAAACATATCTCATCCTTGTATTTCTCTACTAGTTGAGAAGGGATTCTCATCTTTTTATCCATCCTAGTCATGAATGTGGCAAAGTATCCATTCATTAAAGGTGTGAAGTTATTTCCTAGTGACTGAATGAAATCACTAATCTATGTTGTTATTGGTCAGTTTATGTCCCAAGTGACATTACCAACTGAAGGAAAAAAGTTATGGAAGTAGAAGAATGTGAAAAATAATAGAGAACCAAACTTACATGTATTAGATCGGGCTGATCAAATGGTTCTCATGTTTTCTTCTAGTTGCTTCAACAACAACTTTTCTAGGTCTAGTTGCACTTCTTTCTTCACAATTTTGTATGCTGTGTCAACAGCTCCACAAGCAATTTTGTTCATTCTGCTTGCTTGAAATATCTCGTATCCGACCACATATGCACCAAATTTCAATTCAGGGTCGGTGATTGAATTTACTTAGAGATCTCTACGGTCACATTCGGCTCATGTTAGCTTTTCAATCTTGGGGCAAATTGGGTGCCTTAGGAATTTTCTCTTCTCGGTGATTGGGTATCTGGTGACTGCATGAATCACATCCTTTGTGATTTGCTTAGGTTTATCCATCCACATTTTACCGTCATGCACTCGGCTGAGCACAATGCGAATCCATTCAGTCTTGAATTCCTTCAGGAATAGTAGGGCATTGGTTAACCCTTTCACTTCGATGTGTTTGTACTCATATTTCAGGTTTCCATCCTTACATAGCTTCTAATAAGCTTCTTCAAGCTCAATGTCTCCAATCTTTGCAAACTTGCAGTGTATGTATGCTTGGATGTCTTCAACCAACAAAACCCTAGGTGGGATACTCAAGAATGCTCCCTTGTCGTCGGGTTGTGAAGAAACCTTTGGACATAACTTGTAGTTAGGCTCTTCGCAGGTCAAGTTCTTGATTAGAGTGACCTTTTTTTCCTTATCCATTTTGATCTTCTAGGTTTGCGAGGTGGATGTCATTATTCATGAAAATTAGGGCTTCTTTGCAAATAATCTGATAGCTTGGTAAGTCTTGGTACTTACTGGATGTTAGCGGTGAGTTCTTGAAATCTATTGGAGTTGCTATGGAATCCCTTTTAATCGCTCTGCAATGTGATCATTGTGAATCGCTCTTCTCGCTCTGCAATTTTCTTGTAAATGTTGGGTGAACAAATAAGTTCACTCTACCCTTTTTATAGACAAATATGACCTAAGTGATGCATTAAATGCTTCACCTACCACTCAATTGACAAAGCATAGATGCTCGGTTAACACACCAAAGACTTCAGCTCGATGAGTATTCAATACTCGGTACAAGGTGTCAACTCAGTTGTCTCCCACAAGTTTACCGATGATGCTAGGTGTATAGTGTCAACTCGGTTATCTTTCATATGTTTACCAACATGCAGTTTATGCTCAATTTATACTAACCAACCAGACTAGATTTACAAAATATAACATGCAATACCATAGTGCATCTTCATTCATGCTAATTTGGCATATACTCAATGAATATAAGAAATGATGTAAAATACAACTTTGTAGAGTGCAGTTCCATACTTACTTGTATTGCTTAGGTGGGGGTGGTGGAATCAGCTAATCCATTAGATGAGGTGTCACCAACTGCAATGCTTGGTCCAATATTTTCATTTTTTGAAGCTCTCCTCCACATTTGATTTCTCATTCTCCCGATGTCTTCAATAGTGTTTCCATTTGCAAAAGTGCTTGACTCTATCACTCAGTCTCTGCACTCCTTGCTTAGGTGACCGACCTTATGACAGTGTAAGCATGCCATTCTAGAGTTAGTCCAGTTTCTAGATCTTCTTATCCACTTCCTCATACATTTTGCAGCTATATGTCCATATCTACCACATACTATGCAATTTACCCAAGTGTTGTAATCCCATACATATGTATTACCAACTCTTCTTGGTTGATATCCATTTTCTTGTTCTTTGGGTAAATCCAGACTTGCTTTATCCTTTTTCTCCATTCATGAGATGTGTGACCATGTATATTACAATTAGAATAACGTTTCTCCATGTAAGATTTATTCTTTGGTTTTGTCTGCTTGGATCTACATTCATGTGCTTTGTGTCCATCCTTTTTACAGTTATAACAAAATTACCTATGAATATATAAGTAGATTTAGGAATACCTTTTTCTTTGCTCTTGCAAACATTTGATGTGTAGCCTAGTTTTCAACAATGATTACATGAACGCTTCTTTGGTCTTGGATTTGAGTAGACATTCCTTTGATCAACTTGGTATGTTGATTCTCCATGCTCGGTATATCCTAAACCGACATTGTTTTTTAGTCTTCTCTGTCCATTTGGAAATTCATCCATTCTTTTTGTACTATCTTCATCTTTCTTGATTATATCATTATGTTTTTGTTGAATATTTGCTTCATGCTTCATGCTTTAGTTTCTTATTTTCTTCTTTTAGTTCACTAATAACTTCCAATTTTCCATCAAGTTCTATATATGTTCTCTCGGTTGGCCTCATGACTCATAAGAACTATTTGATTGTTGATCTCAATGTGATATTCAGTAAGTATCTGTATCTCAGATTATTTCTCTTACAAATTTTCAGTAGTCTTCCTCCTGTCATCAATAGCTAAAGTTCTTTCTTGTTCAACTTGTCTTGGAATATTCATAACATCAATCATTCTTACCATCTGTGTCTCTTGACTGATATGCAATACTTTTTCTTGTTCAGTCAGATGTTGATTGATTTCATTTAGATTTGTAATGCTTCCTTTAGATGTGTCAGATGTATTACCAGATCTAGATCCAGATGAATCAAATAAATCAAGTATCTCTTCTTCATGATAGTCAGTTTCATTGTAGCGAGATTCCATGATTTTTCTTTCAACCAATAACTCTTTCATCTTGTTTCTTGCCTCTTTGTATTGCTCAAAGAAAATCTGTATTTGCAACTTCTGATTCTCAATACTTTTGTCAAGCTTATACCTTTCCATTGCATTCTCTTTTCTCTCAAGTGATTTAAACTTTTCGAAATAAGAGATCTAGCTCTGATGCCAATTGTTGGAATAATGGAAGGGTATGTACTGAAAGGGGAGGGGTGAATCAGTACCCATAAAAACTTTTACATTTTAAGCCTTAGTAATCATTGCTTTCATAACCGATCATTGTAGCTTTTCTAATTCATACATGTAATATCATAACATAAATATAAATGCATATAAAAAAACATAGAAACATTCATGAAACTCATTTACACATGACACAAGAATTGATAATGCAGAAAACCCCTATTAGAAGGTAAAAACTGTGGTGGGGATGAAACCCACAAAGCTTCACTATTTGCAGAATGGAAGGTGCCACAAAGTCCACCTTCTTGAATGATTTCTACTATTTTCTACAATTTTTAGAGAGTAGACAAAGATATTTATGATCTAATAGCTTGTAATCTTGAATTGCTGATTACAGATCCATTAAGTTCACAAAATATATGTATCACCTATTGTGATGGATAATACCTCTGTTCTGCTCGGTAGCCTTGAATCTAGTTCTTCATATCTGAATTCTTCTTTATTTGTTCTTCTGCATGAAAACCTCTATCTGATCCATAGATGTCCTTATGCGACTACAATCATCATATTCTTGATTGATTACACATCTATATATACAGTATATTGACCTAATTAGGTTTCACACTTTTCTAGAATTACTCTAAGATCAAATGTTTACAACTTGACCTTGATCTCCTAGTTTGCATGAATACAATCAGTTAAACTGATCAAATCCATCAATTACGCTTTTCTTGATCCTCAAGAAATTGTTGTCCAGCTAAGCAAAAAGCTAATTTAAAGACTAAAGTGCTTTAGCTGACGTGTAGTTTAGATTCACTTTTCTCGGTGTTAAAACCATCTCTCAATTAGAATGGTGCTCGGTGATGACTCTGCTCATTTATGTCTTTGTAGAGTGATGCTCGGTTGTGTCTCTGTTTGGTTACGTCTCTGCTCGGTGTACTAAGCATTTCAGTGACCACAATGTTCGGTGAACACTGCGCTCGGTGATCACTGTCACTCGGTGAATGCTGACACTCAGTGAAATGCGACCAACCAAAACCGTCTATTTTTATATTAATGACAACTTCCAATCCTTTAAGGATTATCAATTCTCTCCAAAAATGAAGAATTTGTAGCTTTTTATGCCCAATATTTTGGGGTTTATTATTCCCATTATTTCTAAAATGAAGCTCAAAGAGTTGTGAAAGATTCGGTAAATTTCCCAGGAAAGAAATTATTTCTCTTCATAATGGTATGATAACTATTTCATCCTTTCTTATTTATTTTTTAACTTGGGAGATTACTATTTTGAGCCTACATTTTGTCGCTTTAGACAAAAGATTGCTTTGTAAGAACATGTGTAGTTAGAGAAAAAAGAATAATTATTGTTATGGAGGGCCCTAAAAAATGCTTAGAGTTGGCTAGTTGCGAGGCTTTAAGGAAGAATGTAGAACATTGAGACTTATTTGTTACTGGTGGCTTAGCTCCTTTTTGTAGGGTGATGCAGGGGTATAATAATACCCTTTCTTCAAAATTTACCAACTCTTGGTCTAGAGGAAAAGTTAAGATTGGTAGTTTGGAATTTAGTGTTTTGGCACAGATGATAGTGGAGGCCATATGTTTAGAGAATTATGGGACAAGGGGTGCAAAGAAAAGGTTAGGAAACTACTAGAGTGTCATTAATAAATTATTGGAGAATGACAAACAACTAAAAAGATTCCAAAATGGTTACAAAAGTTAGACCTTCCTCCCCTATATGCCCTGGTAAGAATTCATATCATGTGTTATTTTACATTAGAGTGTAGATACATGGTTGTACATAGTTATCAATTTACTGTACTGAATCATGTTAGACACCGGGAGAAAATCAATACCCCCTTCTTTTTGTTCTCATCCTTACAATAGAGTATTGCTCGAGTGGAGCTTCTCCACCACTCCACCAAGACCTCATCATGGCTCTGTATAAAATCTCTCAAGATATAGATCCCCATGGTAACCTCAACAAGCTCCTATTGTGACTCCTAGGTGGCTAGATGCCTCGACCAACCATCTAGCTATCTAAGGAAAGAAAAATATCGTGCACGAGGAAGAGGATACCTCATCTAAATAAATGTTGATAAGGATGATAGCAAAGATAATTGTTATGAAGGGGAATATGATCAAGAGGACCAAGACATGACCTCCCCTAATATGTCTGAGGACGAAGATATGACTATTAAAAATTAAGATAATGTGACCCTTGACAATGAAGACATTGTGGCTTCTCAGGACAATGAGGAGAAGAACTAGGATATGTAGGTTTTGTAGAGGAAGATGAAACTACTCGAGATGATCCCTTATTGGGTGTCATTGAGAGAAATAATCACCTAGAAAGAAGGATGACTAAGAAAATTCTTTCTATTGACAATGCCCTTAATTATCTCATCCGGATCATGGATGACATCATTAATAGAGTAGTTATGGACATCCCTACTAGAAAATCCAAGATCAGGAGACAACTCAAAAAGATGGAGTACAGTATTGGAACTACTCACACGTTCACCTACAAACAAGGAAGTTAAAAACCTAGTCGAAGGTGCTTTAGGAGCTGAAAAAAATTGGAGCCTAACAGAGGCTCTTTACAATTCTAAATGATCTTTTATGTTTGTCTTGGTTTGTTTCATGCTTACTACTTGTAAAGGAAGTTGTTTAATTTCTTTAAGAATTATTGGACTACTAGTATCTACAAGTAGATTTTAATACTTTAGAGAAGTATGTTGAACCTAGCTAGTATAGTGTTAACTAGAGATAGTACTTTGATTACTTGGTTATATAGTTGTCTCTATTTAGATAGTATGGACTGGTAATCATTGGTTAGATAGTTTGGTCTAGTAATCTTTTTGGTGTTCTGCTCGGTTTCAGTCTTGGGGGTGCCTTATTGATTTTGTTGTTTTTGGTTGTTGTTTCATCTATGTTGTTTCTCATTTTAAGGGATTAGGGCCCTTTTCCTACTTATCTAATATAAAAAATAATAGATTGTAATCTACCAAAACAAGTGGCATGATATCCATTTTTTTTAATATTAATCAACATTAATGTTGAATTTGGATGGAATTTTTTAGTGCAACTCTAATTTTTAACTAGGTTTTATTAACATAACTAGAAAGTGTAGTTTGTATATATTGGATAAATGATTATGTAATAAATAAAATGTGAGGAAAATATAATAACAAATTTCATTAGGGAGAAAAGATTAGAGAAATTTAAGTCGGCATGCAATTTGTAAGAGCCGCACATTTTTAAATTGGTTTGAAGTTGTACAAGTAAGCAAAGGGGTAGAAAGCAAAAAATGAGCATACCATTTGTAAGATTTTCAAAGTTGCATGCTAACTCTGCACCTATATAATAACATCTTAGTTGATTAAAATCATCAAATCTTGAAATTTTTAGTCATTAAGGACAAAAAAATGATTCAAATGAATTTAGTTTCTAAGAAAAATGTTGAATTACGATGCCCCATATTTGATCAAGCATTCTATTTGTGTTTCCATGCCTAGTAAATCAATATTGTGTTCCTTGTGTCTCATTGTATTGTGTCATGGCCCATTGTGCTTATAGGTGTGTGTTGTGGACTATTGATTGCATACTTGCTTCATGAATACACTATTCACTCGTTAATGTAATGGGAAAAGGCTGAGGTATTACATAAACATAAACATGCATTTGACTACCATCATTATTCATGCTTAATGTTTACTAAATTACTAATATTTTGAACCAAGGTTATTTAAGCCTTCTAAACTAATAACCTATACAATCTATAGCATATCCATAAAAAAATTCCATATTAGTATGTATATGCACATGCAAGAGGAGGAAGGGCTTTGCAATATGATTGCAAAGCATAAAAGAAAATATTTACAATATTTTGTATGTAGCAACTTGTTGGTATGATCTTCTTTGTAGATACCTTGTGCAATATAGCTATTTATGCAAAGGGGTTATCCTATACAATGGATTTGACAATATGTTGATGAATTCTATGAATGTATGGTGCACTATTTACATAGACATTATCACAATAATTTAATATTCATATAGTGTTTAGTGTCAACGTTTTATAATTTGAGAAACTTGTGTAATTGTAGATGTAGCCAAATGTTAGATGTTTATGCTACCAAACCAAATATATCCAATTAAATACATTTACATCTATCTCATGTGGTAAAGATATGTAAGTGAAAAATACTTTGCAATAGTGTGTACAGATTAGCATTGAGTAATACACAAAATTATGGCTACTTAATATAGAGTAAAGATAGACAAGCTCACAAACCAAGATAGTAATCCACAAAATTGTGGCTACTTTATACATAGTAAAGATAGACAAGCTCACAGACCAAGATAGCTTAGTGTGCTTAGTTCATATTATTTTTCCCATGTAATGAGAATTTACTATTATCTCCAAAGCCTTAATACAAGCTACAATAGAACATTCACGAATTTATGAAAATGGGCCCAACAAACACAAATGAATAGTATATCAATTAGTTTGATACAAATTATGCCAATTACCATTGTAAGGTGCATTCTCATCTTTTGAACCATAACTTGCATTAATAAAACAAAACCAACAAGATCCATTGACCAAGATTGATCAAAACAAGATCGATGTTATCAGATTAGATGTGAACATTCACAAGGTAGCCAATGACCAACACAATAAAATTTTAAGCTTTTAAAATCTTAAATAAATATTGTTGTCTGAGATTACTATGCATTCAAACAAAAGAATATTCCAACCAACCTTATTAAGGTAGTCACAAAGGCCAAAAAGAGAATCGACACTTGTTTTAATATTTTGAGTAGTAAAACAAAACAAAAGAATCTTATAGTGGAATGCCAATCTCAGGAGCTGAGAATTTTTTTTAATAAAAGATGAACAAGAAAACTGTCCATAAAATCGTTCTATCATTATTAAAACATTAGTAATCAAACATAGCTACAACCACATTCAGAATATAGATACAACCAAGATGATGCATATATGTAACTTTAGTCCAAATCAAACATTAACAAAAACTAAAAGAGTCTAACAAAATACTAAAACCTACATTGTTTTTTTTCCATCAATATGTAAAATGCTTGAAGAGCAGCTGCATAGCCATCGTCGCAGCAATAATGATGACCAGCGGCAGACCCAAAAGAAGAGCAATAACCCACACAGGAACTAAGAAAAACGGCATATTAATGGTCTGTATTGAAATTTCTTATGACCTATCTTTCCAAATGTGGGTTAAATGCATTATATGAGCTCTCTATATGGACCAAAAGAGCGTACATTTATCATTGCCTTTTAACTTGGAAATGATGTGACAAAGAAGAAATCATTGTGAATTTGAGCCGCCAAATCACTTGGACAATCAGTTTGTTTATCAAAGAAATCGCACAGCGTGATTTAATTATTTTCTAATGTGTAATTATTTCCCATCAGTGTTATAAAACTGGCTCGCTTTGTTTGTCATTGTAATCGTGCCGATTTGATATAATAGTTGATATCTGAAGATTACACAGGAACACCTCATGATGACTTCATATTTTTGTTATAACTTCTGGATTTAGAAACTATAAAATCCTTGTCGAGGTGCTTCCAAATTATATTTAAAATCTTTGTCATGATTGTATGTTGACGATGCATTTTCGGTCATGTCTATTTTTTAATTAGTAGATGCCTGTAATTATTCATAAAGTATTATTGCACGTGTCCCACCCTTAAATCATATAGGGGCAACAGTTCAGAACATAAATTGCAAGTTTAGTCTCGTCTCAGCTCACCCTTGATACTTAAGACAGGATGCTGGGTCGCCGGGCTGGATAGAAGGGATCCAGGGTTAAAAAACAAAAAAACAGTTCAGAACATAAATATATAAACAAAACTTCTAAATGACAAAGGAATAGTATTGGAGAGTGGAGCATCCAATTATCCAGTTTGTCCCATACATTAAGAAAGACAATCTGTATATTTTAAATGTATCATATTTCTTATATTTATAAATTCATCTATTTAAACTATCCTAATTTTACAGCGTAGTCTGTATATAGAAAGTTGTTTATTCATAAATAAGTTTAGTATAGTAGAGTAAGAAAATGCATATCAAATCTATATTCTCTTTTTAGAATTTATTATATGTAAGGTAACAAAATGTATGATAAGAAAATGTAATATAAGAAATGGGGTAATTACATTTAATGTAGGATACAATTGCGTTGTCACATTTGAAATTAGAATGTTTATTGAAATCTAAATGGTAACTAAGATGTTCTTTTTTATCCTCAAATACCTAAAGGAAGGATCCAAATTGATTAACCCCAAAGGAAGGATCAATGCATAAATGAATCAATCTATTGGAAATGAGAGCAAAGAGGAAAATCTTAAATTCCGTTTTATAGAAAAGAATATGTGATAGATTTAAAAAGATTAAGAACTTTAATTGAAATGAATAAGACAAAAGTACTAACCTTGAAATGTTACAGATATGAAGAATGCCATTTTCGGGGGTCTGCACTGAGTTTCTGGAAAATCTGCAACCGGATCTGGAACAGAAATGTAGAAACGAACAAAACCCAAAAATATTTTTCCGATCTGACACAATTCCGATTTTAACCCTCAAGTTAACATCACCATTGACCCAAAATTTTTGATTTTGACCTAGGGAAGAATCGACCTCCAAAATCTCCGACAGAAAATCTATTTTCAGATCCTGATAGTTTGCTGAAAAGGGTATCTGAATCTGGACTCCAACTCACTGTTCTGAACCTGTCCCTGCAAGAAAAAATGGTTTTTTTTTGTTGTGGGAGGGGTTTAACTTGGTCAAACCCTGGTTTTGGAATTAACCTCAAAGTATAATTGAAATTGCATAAATAAAATAAAGTAAATGAACAAATTCACCTTGCTTGTATGGAAACCCTTGTGGCAGATTAGAATCCGTGGATCCACAAGTATGCATGCACCGAATGAATGTAGAATGTAGAATGTAGAATGTAGGATGTCTCAAATCAATTGCTTGTAGATCTTCAAAACCAATCTTGAATGGATCTTTGAATAGGAAGAGGCTTGGAGGAATGTGGATGGAAAAATCTTCAACAAGAGGGCTCTATAGAGCTTGAATCCTTCAATGGCTACCAATGGATCTCCTTAATGAATTGAGTGCTTGAGAAGTGCTTGAATGCTTGAGAATGGATGAATACTTGAATGGCTACTTGGCTTGCTTTAAATCTTGCGTCTTCACCTTTGGATCTCACTCCTTAAGTCTTCAAGTCTTTGTCTTAGATTGTTCTTGCTTATGGTTAGAGAAAATGAGAGAAGAAAGCTTCCTTATATAGGAATTTAGGGCACAATCTTCTAGAGAGGCCTACATAGGAGAATTAAATTTCAATTAGAGCTATACCCCTAAAAGAGGACCTATATTAAATATAATTTAATATTTGTGCTCCGAAGATCGAAATAGCCGACCCAGAAGCGGGAATTAATTCTTTCCGAAGTCCGACATCTGGAAACCCTAAAAACCTAAAATCTGGACCTTAGGTCAGAAAAATGTCAATTCTGACCTAGGTCAAGGTCGAGGTCAACCTTGACCCAGAAAGGTCAACTTTGACCTTGGGGTCAAAAATCTCAGTTTGCAGTTTAGGGTGTCAGAAATAGGCTGAAAAAATGGGAAATAGGGCAGAACATGGAAAAAAATCTAGATCCAAGTCAGAGACCCATTCAAGGCGCTTGACATGACCCCAAACCACTTACTTAGAAGGCTAAACCAGTCTACAATGGAATTGCTTTCATTTTTTGACTATACATTATATAAATGTATTATCTGTAGAAGTTGAGAAATCCAACTTCACAGCTTGCCAAGAACACCTGCATGCAAAATACCTGTTGCAAAGAATGAAGCTAACGACATAAAATGCAGAAAATATTCTGTGCTCAAAAAGTGAGAGCTCAAATGTATTCAGAGAGTATGCAAAAAATAATTACAAGCATTCGACCTTAAAGGTGAATGAAACCCTAAAAAAAGGAAAAGGCTAACCTAAGAGAAAACTTAAGTGAAAAATAGAGTACGACTAACTTAAAAATTAATATCAACATGATATAATTAATAAGTGAGAAAAAATATGTACTCTATCACCCTCCCTTAAGCGAAGCTCAGGAGGTAAGCTAACCTAGCACAGCTATGAAAGCAAGAAATGGGTCCCGGCAACAGGGCCTGATCAGGTACCCAATACAAGGAAATCTCTGTGAACCGGAGATAAAGGAGAAAACCCAGTGGGAAAAAATTCTCTCCAAAAAGAGATATAAAAACAAGCAAAAGACAAAGGATGACTTCAAGAGACTCTCTCAAAGTCATGAGTACAATGCGTGCTGCCAACCCCCCCGTGAGAGAGGGTCGAGGCTCCAAAGCCCCCCCAGAATGAAAGAACCCCTGGATCAATGAACAAACCATCATGACTCCAATACAAAGGAGTGAAAAGAAGTGAGCACTGAAGAGGTGAACTCGAAAGATGAGGTGTCACTGGAAGGCCGAGATGATGCTCAAATGAGAAGACACAAGGATCCTGAAATGGAATCCCCAATGCAAGTGGTATGACAGGTGTGCTGACACTATCATGAGAGAGGAGATGAGTGTCCTCTGTGAAATCCTCAACAACTGCACCTAGTGGCTCGATGAATGGAGTTGGAGGGTCTGGAAGTGCTGAAGAAGAGTCCTACTAAAGAGAAAGAACCTCAACAAGATGTGGTGTGGCAGTCATAACAGTGGTCTCAGGAACAACATAGAGGTTCAAGTGACCTGACTGCACCACATGATGCTCTCGCGGAAGAGGAGAGCTATGCTTCGATGATGGAGATGGTGGACCAAAGTGATAAAAGGTGTAGAGATGGGTGGAATGATCAACTGTCCCTGTAGCAACAATGCTACTAGTCACACTATCCCGAATGAAGACTAAATCTGGCGTGAACTCAACTGTCTTCCCTGATCCACTATGTGTAATCTGGTAAATCGAGAGAAGGTTTGCAAACAGAGATGGAACATACAATACATCATTGAATGTGCCATCCTGAATGCGTACAAAACCTTTCCCGCATACTGGCATAACAATGTTATTCCCCATGAGAATGTGGGGAATAGGAGAAGCCTCAATAGAAGAGAAGATCTCCAGAGAAGACGCCATATGGTGAGAAGCACTTGAATCAAGTATCCAAGGGACCTGTGAAGGGGATGCAATGGAAGCCCGTAATGCATGAACCTGTCCAAAATCCTATCCAGATGTCAAAGATGAGGCAGAAGACTGAAAAGCAGACCCCTGTGAGGTGGAAGAGGATGGAGAGGAAATAGTGCTCTTTTGAAGGAGAGCTTGCAAATCTGCAATCTGTTTCTCATAGCCATCAAATCTCTTTTGAAAACACTATGACTCATCATGGGGCCCCTTCTGACAATAGGAACATGTAGGGTTCTGAGTCTTTTGTTTCTCCTTCTTAGAAGAAGAAGGTGGGCCAATGAAGTGCTGAGAAGAGGAATCAGATATCTACTTCGACTTTGGCTTCTGTGTATCCTGAGATGACTTGGCAAACAATGCTTGTAACTGTGAACATGTAAGAGAATCCATTTGACTGAGCTTGGAATTCTCACTTGTTAATCTGTCACAGAAGGTCTCAAAAGAGGGCATAACATGACGTGCACCCAGTGCATCCATAGTGGAGTAGAAGGTGGAAGTGAAAATCTGATAAAGGCCATGAAGCTTTGAGAGTATCAGGAAGATACACTCATCATCTGACTTCGTCTTTCCAACAACCTATAAAATAGATTGAAGAGACTTGAACTTCATCGGGAAGTCCTCAATGCTGGTGAGAGATTCAGGTACCAAGGAGGTGAACTTTGCATCTATTTGGAGAACCATGAATTGATTCATTATGCCAAACAAGGTGGAAAACTTGTCCCACATATCCCTGGGTGTGGTCAGACCATCTAGGTGGAACAACAACCCATCTAAAATATTCATGGCAATGAGGCCCATTGCCTCATCCATCCTATTTTTGTACATAAGAGCCTCATAAGGCCTCTGTAGAACTGGCTAAACTATATCCAGGCAGGACTATAAACCTCGTGACATGAGGAGTCTGGTCAGTTGGGGCTTCCATGTGTGGTAGTTATGTGGATTCAGAATGACAATGGATGTATCCGACATTGAGAGAATAAGATGGAAGTAGAAGGGTTCTCTGAATTGAAAATGCAGAAAGAAATATGCACCCCCACAAACTATCAAACTAACTCTTGTACACCACAAGATGAATCAAAAAACACAAAGAACCAGAGAAAAACCTGAGTTTCTGAAGCATAATAGGAGCACAAAAAAAGGTGCATCTTTGACTGCACAATTTGGCATGCAAATGGAAAAATCAGGAAATGAGATCTAGATGAGAGCGACAGGCTCAGAAAGAGCTTTCTGACGATATATGGAAGTTGAAAATCTGAGTCCGTATGAGCCCTGTAGAGCCAAAAAGGCATGGTACCCCCAAAAGAGAAGGTCCCTGGAAAAACACAGTGTCGGGAAAGAATTTGACAGTCATATGGGCATCAGGGGACGTCCGGCCAGGTGGGGTGGCCGGTGGGTGGCGGTGCCAGCGGAGGTGGCAGTCGGGCTAGGCGGCGGAGGCGACCGGGTGGG
>MU223478.1:362948-376066 GCA_018584345.1 Thuja plicata
GGGGGGGGGGTGGCGTGGTGGTGGCGCGGTGGCGGTGCGCTCTGGCAGCGCCCAAAAATTAATAAAAAAATTTGTTTTTTTATTTTTTTTAATTTTTGCCTCAATTTTTGTGTCGTACGGCCCTAATAGGCCAACAAAATTCTCTAGAGGTCACTGTGACCAAATATATCAAACTTTATATGTATTTCTACTCTCCTGGGCCTTCTGAGCGTGATGGTGGAGTCCGTTTTGGCTCAAACAGATCCAAAAAATAGCGCCTCCTTAGAAATGATAAAAAAACCCCAGAGAGGCTGTGGCTGTCGTCTTCAAATCGCGGCTTCAAAAAATCTTCAAACCAGGCAGCAACAGGGTGGCTCTGATACCATGTAGAAGTTGAGAAATCCAACTTCACAGCTTGCCAAGAACACCTGCATGCAAAATACCTGTTGCAAAGAATGAAGCTAACGACAGAAAAAATAGAAACCCTTATGTGCTCAAAAAGTGAGAGCTCAAATGTATTCAGAGAGTATGTAAAAAACAATTACAAGCATTTGACCTTAAAGGCGAATGAAACCCTAAAAAAAGGAAAAGGCTAACCTAACAGAAAGCTTAAGTGAAAAATAGAGTATGACTAACTTAATAATTAATATCAACATGATATAATTAATAAGCGAGGAAAACTATGTACTCTAACATTATCCTTATGTTTATTCTATTTTGTATTGTATATAAGTTGGTTTAAATTATAAAGATTATTATCAAAGATATTTTTTAAAATATTTTTTTTAAATGTATATTTGATTATGTTAGGTGTTGGTTAGTCTATTACAAGAGATTACTACTATAAATCTCCTCTCACTTTCTCAACTTGAACCTTTAAGATAATTTTGCCGTTACACATCATATTCAATGTTAATTTATACCAAGTATTTTCAATTAAAAAAGAATTCTTAAGTTATTGATTCATTGTTAAATCGCCAAGGCATCCAATAACAATTCATTGAATATCATTTATGGAAGGTAAAGATGTAAAACCAACATTTATGTATTAATAAATACTTTGATAGATCATCTATGTACTTGCATTCATGTCTATATGTATATATTGCAATATAGTACAAATATAATCAATGAAATTGACATTGATTTCCCTTTGTCCATGATTAGAATGTTGAAGATATAACTATATTAAGAAGATGACATTATGGATATGCATGAATCCATTTGATGTAGCTATAAACCCAACCAATGACACACAATATTAAATAATAATAGATTTTATAGTTCACTAAGAATAAAAAAATGATCATAAAATAGTTAAAATTAAGAGAAATGGTATATGACTAGCAAGTTCAATTTCCTAGCAAATATTAGTATATTTACAATGATTATAGTCTTTATTTTTTTTAAGTATCATCATTGTGTCAAAATTATTACAAGTTCATGTTATAGTATGTAAATCCTAAAGATCATAAGCTTTGAAATTTTATTGTTATCAAAACATTAATGAATAATACAATTGAGTTGGGTGGTTGAAGTATGGGTTTTTTTCCTAAATGGTTTTCCCCCATAATCACAATGTTATGGTTTACATTATTTAATTCTTTAAATTGAGTTTGTATGTGCATATTTGTATCACTATAATTATTTTAAGGTTTGAATAATTATTTAGAACCCTCTCCTTTGTTAAGTTTGTGCAGGAAGTTGTTTCTATGCACCTAATTTCCTTTTAGTTTCCATCATTTGTACTTGATTTGGAAACAATGGAAGGCAACCTCTTCAAAATACTCCATGTAGAAGTTGGCAACAACTTAAAGTAGGGAGATTAGTTTACCTATTCACTATATTATAATGATGTTATAATATATAATATCATATCATATTGTAGTGTCGTAAATTGTAATTCTTTAATTAATGAGTCCAATTTCACACTCTTCTAGCACTCATTTTAGATTTTCACTCCACTAAGCATTATTGAGACCATTTTTAGCTTTAAAATAATATTTAAATAAATAATATGAGACCCTTTTAGGGCCCTTATTTTAGTGTGCCCTTTAATCTATGTCATCTAAAGCTCAAATGAGGTTGTATCATATTTTTATTTCAATGCACTTCGTTTACCACTCCAATGTCGTCAATCTCAATATCAATTATAGATGTGATATTAAGTCCCTATTATCTTTCTACCCTAAAAAAAAGAGAAAATTTAAGAAAAACTCTTGTTCTAAGAATGAACTATTTTTCCAGTAGGAAAATTTTGATTCTTTCATGCTAAAATTTTGGGAGGATAACATGTTGGCCATGGCATTTCTAAATTTTTCCTCGATATTGGGATATAACTGTTGTATGTCGACAAAAAATCTAAATAATTGTATATAAGGCACCTCTTCTAGTTCATTTCAAATCATCTCATCTACAAGTTTCATCTCAAGAGCAAGTGATTTATCGAGGGAAGATATGATTGCAGGAGCATCAAGCTATAGAAAGGCGTCTTCAAAAAAAATTCATGATGGATATTGTGATTATTTCATGATGTTATTATATCAATATTTGGAGGACTTATCTTTAGAGAATTGCATTATTAATCAAAGGTATAATAATTTCAATTGAGTATTTCCACTTCAATATTTCACTTCAAATTCAACATCTTCCCTAGAAAGGGTAATCTTTCCTTTTCATCATTATTGTTGTAAGGTTGATTCCCAACTAGGGTTTGACTTAAGAAAACCCCTATATATTCCAACAACATTTTTCTCTCTTTATATGCAGGTATAGGTCTAAAAGTAGGTTCAAAATCTAGTTTGGGTGTACGAGAGCATAGTGCTAACATAATCAAAAGTAATTAAGAAAAACTAATCAGAGTGAATGGGACGCCTAGCGCCATAGTCCTAATTTTTTGGTCTAGAAGTTGATCTAGAGGTATTTTGGAGGTTCATAAGACTAGTTTGAGTTTTTTTCTACACCTCAAACACCTGGAGGATTATGCCTAGAGATAGTGTCAAATAATTGTGCGCTCAGATTGTAGGCATGAGTTCCTCTTTGAATTCTCTTTCAAATTGTACACATCATAATTGATTCACAAATTTCTATTTATCTTTATGTGTTGATTATTGTCAATTTTGAACGTTGTAACCTAGTTATCACTTTGTCACTTTCCAATCATATCCAATTCAATTAAAATGGAAAGAGATATAATCAACCATAAATCAATCATTAGTGTCAAGCTCTCCCAAGGGTTTCAAGTTAGGCCTAATTGATTAATTCCCTAATATAATGGTTTTGGAAAACAGTTTCTAGTTTACATGTTTAGGCTAAAAGACCTTATTTTCCACCATTACATATATATACTACTATGTTATAATTATATACCCCATTTCTTTTCTCTTTTATGTTATTATATAGGTATTACTTTATTCTCCTGCATATTGTTTCAAAATTGCTCTCAACAATTTTTTTGTTTGTTTTGTTTTGTCCCTCTCTAACTATCAACTCTTCTTCTTGTCCCCTTTTTCTCACTGTGTGTGTCCTACCATTGTCTATCACCATTTCATGATGAGGGATTATGTAGAATGATTTAATTTATGTCAATACAAAAAATCTCAAGATTCAATTTTATCCAACAATAATTAAAATATATTGTCACATTCTACTAAGGAGGTTGGTTGAGAAATACACTCTAAAATTACTTGAGAGGCCTTGGTGTGCTAAGCTACATTCCCACTATTTTTCCTAAAATAGCTTTATGATTGATGTAGTAAAGGATGGAGAAACATCAAGGAGATCGGTCCAACCTTGCAACCAAAAAGACACAATGGAAGAACAAAAAGAAAAAAAAAGGTAAAAACAAGATATTCATCCTTTTATTATCATTAGAAATTATTTACAACAGATTTGCACCATGTTGTTTCACATGTCAATCATACATGCCAAGCACACATGCCTTATTACACTCAAACCCTCCAAATCCTACCCAAGCTAAGCCAAATAATCTTATGAGATCATCTTGCTCCTTAGGAACAAGTCCATAAGAGCTTATAAAGCCAACCCGACATCTAGTTGGCCTTATAAAGATTACATTCCCTAAGAAATGAGTAAATACATTACACCCAAATAGGTCAGGAACCAAATCTTAAAGACAACCTCCAAAGAAAGATTTAAGAGATGCTATCACACAATAATGTTGGCCTCAAACATAAAAATGAGTTGGCATGATCGCGCGCATAAAAACCAGCCAAAAGATCAGGAAACTGATCAGAAAACATAATGACCAACTAGGAAATGAAGAACATGAAATATACATGAAGAATCTACCACAAATTACACATGTTGAAACCAAATGAGGTGTGATCATAACATAAGCTCCAAGATGAAGCCAAGAACATGTTGACATGACTGTAACACAAAAGGATAAGCACAAATCAACTCCCACTAAAAACACCAAAAACTGCCCAACTAGAACAGACCAAAAAACAAACTAAAGGAAATATTTTTGGTTGATGCAAGATTTCCAAGATCCTAAGATGCTCCTGCATCAGACACCCCAGGTGAAATAAAATATTCCATAAGAGAAACTTATGAACATTTGACAAGTTGTGGAACATAAACCCCATGCTTGTTTTTAATCCAAACATCCTCTTTATCTACAACTCGCTGCTTTTGTACCTCTACACTTTCCTCTGTCAGATTCATCAAATCACTTCTCTCTGTACTCACTCTATCATACCCTCTATAAACACCAGAGCTCATATTATTACCTCCTCCCTTTTACATAACTGATCTACCTCTGTTACAAACCCTCATCTGTTCAGTAACCAAGGTCCTTTCTTGCACCACCTTAGGCTTCTTACAATCAAATAATAACTTTTCTTCATCATATTTACCTTCAAGATCCTTCTTCTGATCCATACTTACCTCTGTAGTCTGCTTCTGTGAACAATAAATCTTCACTGTACTCAAATTCCTTGCACTTCCCCTTTCTTCTTCCTTCAAAGGAACTAGAGTAAGATTTTGTCCATCCTTCTCTATGGTGACCAATTTTTTTCAATCATGAATTACTCCTATAAAAATTTACCAAGGTCTTCTCAATAGAACATGACAAGTACTCATAGATACCTCATCACATAATACTTCATCTCTGTAAGGTCCAATGCTTAAATTAACCAAAAATTTCTCTTTCACCTCCACCATATATGATAATATGAAAACCAATCCATCCCATAAGGACACAGATGTTTAAGCCTCTTCATTCCAAGCTTATGCACCATTTCCTCTGATACCAAGTTGTCAGTACTACCACTATCCATAACATATTTACAACATTTACCTCCTGATTTGCAAACAGTCCTAAGAAAATTCATCCTTTGTAAAGGTTCAACTTCCCTCTTACTCAACATGACTCTCCTAAGCATAAGAGACTTTCCTATCTTAGGTTTAGCTTCATTTTCCACAACTTCACCAGTAGTCTATTCCTTATGTGTCATTAGATTCAATTTACCCATGTTCTTACTAGATCCTTCAGAGCATTAAAATACCCTATATCCTATGCCACCACATTTGAAACAAATGCATTTGAACTCCTAGCTACCATTCCCTCTTTTAGGTATCTACTGATCATATTCAAATTCAATGGTTTGCTTCTCTTTACCATTGTTGCTAACTTGCTTTTATTTACCTCTAAGGTTAACTTGTCTCCTCTTCAACTTATCTTGTATCCTTAATGCATATTGATAAGCATCCTCAATAGTACTAATCCTCAACATACTCAACTCATCATGAATATTAAATATCAGACCATTAACATACCTAGCCAAATTCTCCTTAGATACTTCTTTGTGAACAGATTTGATAGTCATCTTATAGAATTCCTCTGTGTATTCTTCCACACTCATGCTTTTCTGCCTCAAGTTCTACAACTTCTTGAACAACTCTAATTCATAATCTTCAGAGATGAAATTAGCTTTTAACCTAGCAACCATCACCCTCCATCTAGTGATTTTTGTCTCACCATGCCCTTCTCTATCTTTCTACAATTCCTTCCACCACAAGGAAGCATGACCCTTCAAATTAGTCTATGTTGTTGGAATTATTTTTGTTAGAGCTGTTGATATTCATGTTTTTTCATTTATGTCAACATATGTTTTAGTTGAAGTCTCAGACAGACTAGTTATTACTAGTGCAGGGAAGACTGACAGAAGCGTACAGACACTGTACGAGCTTTCATAGCATGCAAGCATGGAGATGTATACAGTGATGATAATTTATCTTATATCTAAAGTTTATTGACTTAATCTTACTGCTGGCATAAGTTATAGTTATTTTGGTCAAGACTGGTTACAAAATAGTGACAAAGAATTATGACAAAGATAGTCTCTGTGTTTTTTGGATAACTTGGATGTGAGCACGAGTTATGATTTGCAAGCTTAAATCATGGTAAGAAATGTTGGAGAATGTTACTTATGATTTTTGGGTCGCTTTGTTCTTGGTGATGTCAGCTGAAGCATGTAATCTTGCGAAGATCTATTTGTGGTCGACTACAGTGGTGTAACATGTTTAGAGGACAACGAGGGTGGATTACAGATCTTGGAGTATAATTGATGATTTGTAATTGATGTTTACTTATGTAAGGTACCGTGTGTATCTTAGCAAGGGTCTATATAATTTTTTATGCATTGGGGAAGTCTTAACAGGATGACCTAATTGTTTATTGTAAACTTGTATAAAGGAGAACTTTTTTTCTTGGTGATGTATTGTGGAAGATGCGAGCTTGTAATTGTGAAGCTGGATGTAGAGAAGAGATGGTAATTGTGATGAACTTCATTGGAACTATTTAAGAAAAGAAAGTTTCTATCAGTCAGTTCATTGGTTATTTAATATCTATCTATATGTATTTCAAACAATTTGTCCATAAGGTGGATTTAACCTTCACATTTGGGTAGTGTTCCTGGGCAGTGAGCCTCTTGTTTATCTTGACTCCTAATAGGGTCATTCCTTTAGTAGGGATTATGTATTATATGTAATAATTATCTCCTAACATGGCTAAACCGCATAATATGGATACTATACTTTTAGTACATTATTTGTGGGTGCTAATTTCCATTGGAGTTTTGCCCTTAACAGGGTTTCCTCGACAACAATTGCTTTTAATATGGTGTTGTATCTGATGTGTTTATATTTGCATTGAGTAATTGGTTTATAAAGTCTAAAGTTTAATTATTTTCCTCACAACTTATTCACCCCTCCTTAGTTGTGTTGGTGGACTATTATTGCTGACAATTGGTATTAGAGCTTGTGGTCCTTTGAGAAAAATATTAACATCTTGAGGTGATTCTCAAGATGGCGCACTATAGGAAGGAGAGTCCAAAATTTGATCTTGAAAATTTTAACAGTTGGAAGAACATGATGAGAACTCATATATTCCATTTAGGAATTGACTACTAGATGATTGCAAAGAAGGGTGAGTAGATCAAGCCTAAATATGAATTAGATAAAGCTAATGAAGATGAAAAGAATATGTTAAGTTGTAATATGGTTTCAAGAGAAGCATTGACAACGTGCTGTCTGAGGGTAAATTCACAGAGGTTAAAGACTTGGATTATGCAAATAAAATCTAGACAAGACTAGAGGCATTATATGAAGGAGATAAGTTTACCAAGCAGGTGAAATTGCAAACTTGGAAGACTGAGATGAAGATTTTAAGAATGTGAGATGATGAGAATGTAAGAGAAAATGTATAGAGGGTTGGAGACGTTGTTACAGGGATTAGAAACTCTAGAGGCACATATACAGAAGAATAAGCGATCACAAAGATTCTCAGATCTTTGACACCTATTTACAAAACTAAAGTGCAAGCGATAAAAGAGAGCATACCCTTGACAATGAACTTCAACAAAGAGATATTGATTGCCAAGTTGGCCACCTTGGAGGCCGCAAAGCTAGGAGATATTTTACCTAGGGCAGAATCTCATTCAAGGTGTCTGTGCAGAATGAAAAAAGGCTTTATCAAGTCTTGCGAGAACCATTAGAGGTAACAAGTATGAAGAAATTGGTGAATATGTTGATGACTAGGAAAATATAGTAGAAGAGGAAAGGAAAATAGATGAACTTTCTTTGATCACAAGAAGAGAAAAGAGAGGTAAGTGTAAATTTGAAAGGAAGTTACCCCTGAAGTGTTTTTTGTGTAATAATATTGGTCATTTTGTATCTAGATGTCCCACAAGGGTTCCCAAGCATAAACCTAAGTTTCAAAGCCAGATTATTCTCAAGATAAGGATCTAGTGAAGGTCTGTTTGATGATGATGTTGTGGATTATGATGAAATTGGATTTATTTCAATTAAGGATGATGAGTATGTTCATGAAGAAATATCCCTATTTTTTCATGTTGAAAATAAATTTGAATGGGTCATAGACAGTGGTTGTTCACATCATATTAATAGTGATAAATGTAAGTTTATTCAGCTGAATAAATATGATGGTGGTATAGTCAGTGTATAGTCAGAAAATGGAAGCACTTCTATTGTAGACTGGTTTAGCCTTCTGAGTAAGTGGTTTGGGATCATGTCAAGTGCCTTGAATGGGTATCTGACTTGGATCTGGCTTTTTCCCCTATTCTGCCCCATTTCCCACTTTTTCCAGCCTGTTTCTGACACCCTAAACTCGAAACTAAGATTTTTGACCTTAGGGTCAAATTTGACCTTTCTGGGTCAAGGTTGACCTCAAACTTGACCTAGGTCAAGGTTGACCTCAGCCCTAACCTAGGTCAGAATCAACCTTTTTCTGACCTAGGGCCCAGATTTCATAATTCTGGGATTTCTAGATCTCGGGCTTTGGAAAAGTTTAATTCCCGCTTTTGGGTCAGCTGTTTCAGTCTTTGCAGCAACGATTCTTAAATTATATTTAATATAGGTCCACTTATAAGGGTATAGGTCTAATGAGAATTTAATTCTCCTATGTAGGCCTCTCTAGAAGATTGTGCCCTAGATTTGTATATAAGAAATCCTTCTCCTCTCATTTTCTCTAAGACTTGAAAAAAGACAAGCTAAGGAGTAAGATTTGAAGCAAGCCAAGTAGCCATTGAAGTATTCATCTATTCTCAAGTATTCAATCATTTCTCAAGCATCCAATTCATCAAGGAGATCCATTGGTATCCATTAAAGGATTCAAGCTCTATGGAGCCCTCTTGTTGAATATTTCTCCATCCACATTCCTCCAAGCCTCTTCCTATTCCAAGATCCATTCAAGATAGGTGTTGAAGATCTACATGCAATTTATTTGAGCATCCTACATTCTACATCTATTTGGTGCATACATACTTGTAGATCCAAGGATTCGAATCCAACACAAGGGCTTCTATATAAGAAAGGTGAATTTGTTTATTAAATTTGTTTACTTATACAATTTCAATTTGATTTTAAGGTTAATTTCAAAATTGGGGTTTGACCAAGGCAAACCCCTTCCCCCCAACAAGAAAACCATTTTTCTTGCAGGTATAGGTTCGGGACGGTGAATTAAATTACAGATCTGGATACCCTTTTCGACAAACTTTCTGGATTCGCGAACAGATTTTCCGTCGAAGCTTTACAGGTCAAGGTTGACATTTTTGGGTCAAGGGTAACATTTTGGGGTCAAGGTCGACATTCTATTCAGGGTTAGAATCGGAGGTCGATTCTGCCCTAGGTCAGAATCGAAGGTGGATTCTGCCCTAGGTCGGAATCAGAAATTCTAGGTCAAGGTCGACATTGACTTGAGAGTCAGAATCGACCTTTCTCAAAAAATAAAATGATTTATGGGTTTTGTAGATCTCGCCTTTTTGGTTCAGGATTGCGGAAATCAACAGTTTCTGAGACTGTTTGATAGGGTTTTCAGCAGATTCTTTTTCAGAGGTATGTATTTTACTCCACTATTCTTTGCAAATATTTCTAGATTTACACCCCTTATCAATTACAATTAAATGTAAGATGATTAATGGAGGCACAGGGTATCTTTTATGTGTAAATCTCCATTGTTCAAAACCCTATCTAAAGAGACCTCCATTTTCTTCATTACATTTTGGTGAACCCGCGATAAACAACTCTTTCTTTTTGGTGTTAGATTTGCATTTTGTGTTAGATCTTACATGCATTTAAAAATAGATTTCTTTTATGATCTTGCATTTATATATCAAAAATAAAAATCACAAATTTCTTTAAAAATACAAAAAACATTTACATTTTTCATGCTTACAGCTTTCATTTGAATGGATTTGGATATATCTAGATCTATTTTCTATGCATTTCTTTATTTGTTATTATGTTGCACAAGTTGTTTCAAGTATTTTTCAAATATTTTACAATGTGATTTATTGATAGGGATGATAATCCTCCTATTTGGGATGAACCTTTGGATTTGGACATTGATTACTCTCTTCCTCATGAAGCCATTGTGGATGACTCTACTTTTTCAGATGAACACTTGGATAAAGATATTGATTTATCCCCTCCTCATGAAGATGCTTCGATACAAGAGGGTGATTTATTAATGGATGACATATTCATACATGATTGTGACTCTCTTTCTAAAACACACTCCCCTTATCCAGACATTTTAGAGAAAGAAGAAAACATTATAGATGCTTTACCTCCATTTGGGATTCCTTTTAGTGATGATGCATTAGCGGAGAATGATATGAATTCCCTTAATGCTCTCCCTCTTCGTGATGATTTTATGGAGAATCAAGATCCTACCTCATCTCCTCCTAGGATATATTCTTTTCTTCCTTCTTGTGAACATGTTTGTAGTGTTGACACAACTAAAATGGTTTATCCAAAACCCTTGTTGACTATCAAAGGTTGTCCTCGCATTACTATCAAAGGTGAACCTATGGAATCTTTAGAACCCGTCAATGATCAAGATTTGATAGCTCACACCTATTATATAAGGAATAACCCTCAACCTAATCTGGTGGTTCCTACTCCTTTACCACCTTCTCAACCCATTCTTCCTCCTCCACCCCATCTTCCTAGCATGGAGTATGATATGATAAACCAATTGTGCAATACCCCTGCCAAGATTTCTTTATGGGAGCTTCTTCAAACTTCACCTACCTACCATGAAGCCTTGAAAAAAACTCTAGCAACTCTTCCCACTCCACCTCCTAATCAAGAGAACATCAATGCCTTCTTACAGTGCATGCATGCTACCTCGGGCCCTCCTGATATTGTATTTACTCAAAAGGATTTTCCTTCTAAAGAAATACATAATCAATATGACGTCGTTATGGTTGCTGTTACTATCAATAAAAGTATCATTCATAGGACCTTGATTGATAATGGATCTGGGCTTAATATTTGTAGCATGGACATGCTCAAAGCGATTAAAGCTGATCTTTCAACTATTCAACCAGATAATATCCCTATTCATGGATTTGATAATATCGTAAAGAAAAATTTGGGCATCATTACCTTACCTATAAAAGTAGGTCCGGTCATTCTGAATACTCCTATTCATGTTATGCCTGGACCCCTCAATCATAACCTTCTTTTAGGAAGACCTTCGTTACATACTATGCATGTTGTTCTTTCTACTCTTCATCGCAAGGTTAGGTTCATCTATAACAATTTGATGTATACATTACATGCGAATGATGCACCAAAACCTTGCTTAAATGCAGAATATGCTAAGGTTTCTGAACCTTTACAACCCAGTAAGGAACCTGAGCAACCACCTGAGGTTAAACAAATTGAAACTCCATCTTTTTATTTGACTGGGGATGATTGGGGAAACTTGGATTTTAATCCTACCTTTATTGGAGAGTAGAAAGTTTCAAATCTTGATTTTTTTTTGTAAACACATTGAGATAAAGTGTTATCTATTGCATGCTTGGGATCTTGCACATTTTGTGTCTGTTTGTACTCACACTACATTATAAAGTTCCATGAGGGGGGTTTGATCTACTTTTTTCAAGTGAGTGTTCCTTCCACAACATTAGCCTCATGATGTGTATCAAGAGATTGATCATCCATGACACCATCCTTTATATGTGGTTGTACTTTCTTTGACATGTAGTAGTTCTTGGCAGTCTGGTTCAGTGTACCTGTCATGCCTCTCCCTACTCAGCATTATGGGGGAGGGTATTTTCTATGGGTTCTAATGCTTTGTTGGTTTGATGGAGTGAGCTATGTATTCAGTATTTGTTCCTATGTACTAGGCAGATGCAGTGGCTGGGTAGCTATGCATTTTAGTGAGATGGATCATTTACCATATGTCCACTCTTTCATTCCTATTTTTGAGGTATCCTTCCATCTTTTGATAAACTCTCTAGAATTATTTTTTTTTGCCATCTGTATCTTTGAGTTCCAATGTTTGTCTTGTTTTCCATCCTGATTTGAGCAGTGTCATTTGAGGGAATTCATGTTAGATTTGATGAAGACAAATCCTCCCAAGACCACCTGCAAGCAAGACTGTTACAGACTGGAAGCAAGAAACAGAAGACATAAGAAGAATCTATGGCGGCCAAAAGGCCAGAGACAGGAAAATCATGTTTCAAGAAATAACTTCTATATTATCAACAATGAAATGATTACAATCTCCTTAATGAAATGAAAGCGGTGAATCCTTATAAAAGGATACCGAAACCCTAAAAGGGAAACCCTACAGAAATAGAAAGCTGCCTAAGTGAAACTTAAGCATAGAGTATAATAGACTAATAATTAAATGATTTAATTATTAGCTATTATATAACTACTCTAACACCCCCCCTTAAGTGTAACTTAGGGAGAAGCAAAACAACTAAACTACTGCAGAAAGAAGGAAAGATGGGTCCCGGCAACTAGGCCTGATCAAGTACCCAAAACAAGAAAGAAAACTAGATGAAGGAAACTGAGCCTTCAATCTAGGAAAAGATGTCCCAGAGAAAGGAACAAGAATGAGCAAAAAACATCTCTGAAGCAAGGAACTGTAAACTCTGTCAGGAGAAACTGCTGGAACCCCCACTGAAGTGCATGACCAGGTAGAGAAGACAATGTCTGAAGAGCTGAGCAATCAAACCAGGAAGCAATAGAACCAACAGGTGAACCCCCCCATAATGCTGAACTGGGAGAGGTGACAGGAACACTGAAATGCAATGCCAGAAACATCTACAGAAGAAGAACCAGGAACACCAACA
>MU223478.1:412690-434705 GCA_018584345.1 Thuja plicata
ACGAAGAAGGACCTTATCCAGTCCTTAGAAATTAGGCTTTTCTTGTCCCTGAATCAGTATTAGGAAGCATGGTGTTCAAGTAGTTATTTCAAGCACTGTGATTCATACAAGAAAAATCCCTAACAGTTAGAGTGTGCAAATACTGAATTTTTTTTCCATAGGACTCATTCTTACAATTGCAGATCAAATATTCTTACAATTGCACATCAAATCAAAAGGAAGATTGTGATTACAAATTCTATCCATTTGTATATTGTTCTTTCCAAATTAATGGACAAATTTGAGAAGAATCTACTTTTCAGAGCAACTCAATTTTTTAGTTGGCTGTAGGCTTATGTGCCAGTACTGAAAGACGACAAAGAGATGAACTATTGTCCTGCACGTTGCATCTCCTATTTTAATCAAATATTCATCCTTCCATGTTTCATTTTATGCATGGTTCCTAATTTGCTGAGCAATTATAGGGGTTAGGGTAGTTTTTAACTACAATCAAGATGAGATGAAAATCTTGGTAACTGATATTATCTTGAGCATTTAAAACATATTTAATATAAATTCGCTTAAGATCTCGTTTTCATCTCAGTAACTGATATTATCTTGAGTATTTAAAATATATTTTATATAAATTCGCTAAGATCTCGTAGAATTATTTTGGTAGACAATGTATCTATTATAACATTCTATTAGAAAGAAGGTTTTAGCTAGCTAGTTAAAAAGATTGCATGGCTGGAATCTATGATCCCATTTCCTTTAAGAATGAAAGGGAAATACTCAGTTCATTATTTTAGAAAATTAAGAGGTCAAATTCCAGTCGATAATACTTAGATATTCAATTTAAGTAAATTGATTGTTCCTAATTAATTCATAAGTTTAAATGGGAGACAATAGATAGCAATCTAGTTTGAGAAAGTAAGGAGAGTAGGGAGTAATTGTTTTTTATTATAAAGTACATAGAAGAAAATGCATGTAATAGTAAAGTGGAGAGAATCAGGAAGCAGGGCTGCGCCGGAAACACAAGTACAAAAGAGTACAAAAACAATGCGCTGGAGGTCCCAATAGCTATTGTTAGAAACAATGCAAAAGTAATTTATCTAATTAGAAATGGAGGACAAAATATTAACTTTTCTGTAATGTCATTTAGGACTCAAAACAATTTAATGGATAAGAAGCTTTTATCTTTTTTTTTGGAGGGTGATAATTAGTTCTTAAATGGCAACAAGCCTGAGATTTTTTTTTTTTTGTTGGAGGAATCAGACCTGCAAGACAATCCAACGAGGCACGAAGCCTGCGAGCTACCAACCAGCTGGACTCTTGTGAGCCATTCAACTTCACCAGTAGACCAAAGGCCCATTGACGACAAGCATGAAATTTTCATATGTATAACTCCCTTGTAATCTGCCTAACAAAACAAACAGTTCAATCTGTCACACAAATCACCGCAGCCTTTTCTAATCTGATTGACACGAACGCATACCGTTACTTCTCTGTCTTATAATTGAGAGTGATAATTCAATATAAAAAGTTATACAGCTACATATTCTTTAAATGGCAAACAGATGCTCGCATCAAATTCAAAAAGCTCCCAGTTTTTCACCAAGTTTATCAGCCAAAATAAGAAAAAATAAGCAGGCGGCGGCACTGCACCTATAAAAACTTTAATGCTGACCTGATTGAACAGCTGTCGTAACCAGAGGCCGGAGCTTCTTAGTTTGTGTTAAGATAAATTATATAAAAATACACTGCAAAGAACAACGGTCGATATGTCCGAGTGGTTAAGGAGACAGACTTGAAATCTGTTGGGCTACGCCCGCGCAGGTTCGAACCCTGCTGTCGACGTTGTTTTTCTTTTCATCATATTCGATAAATATGACTTTATTAATATAAAATATTAAAAAATTTATATAAATTATATTTGTTTTATAAATTTAGTATTTTTTTCCTTTTCATCACATTCGATAAATATGATTTTATTAATAAAAAATATTAAAAAATTTATATAAATAATATTTGTTTATAAATTTAGTATTAGAGCTTTAGTTAAAGTTTTATTAGGAATAATGCTTGTGCTTATCATTTTTTTAATTATTTTTTTTTATAACTATTTATTTAATTCTTTTCTTCTTGTTTAGTTATATGTCTATAATAATTTTATTTTTATTTAAAATCTATTTTTAATCCATTTAAGATTACAATATGACAATTTATAATTATTACACACACACACACACATTTTTAATCCATTTAAGATTACAATATGACAATTTATAATTATTTCGCACACACACACACACACACACACACATTTTTAATCCATTTAAGATTACAATATGACAATTTATAATTATTTCGCACACACACACACACACACACACACACACACATATATATACATTTCAATCCATCTCACTCCTTGTTGTTCCTTCACATCGGGCATTACCATATCTTCAATATTATCCTTCTATGCACCAAATATAATTCACCACTAATGTGCATCACTATAAATGTTATGCATGTATTATTTGGAATCTTGGATGAAATGGATAGGTGGCAAACTAATGTTGCTCTTGGGGCAATGATAGGCGTAATGGTTGAAACTTTGGTGGAATACTCCTTCCCTCATGTGGAAGGAATGCTCAATGGATGTTAAAAATGTGTAGTTAACATGTGGTGGTTGTGTGATGAGTGGTAACCAAGCTATGTGCAAAATTTTGAGATCTTTTTCAGATGTCTTAAGGAGAGTTCCTACATACAAGGTATCTTGCTAAAAAATTACATTAAGGTGAGCAAGTCCAATGCTTAGCAAGAGTTGTTGTTTCTACCAAATTCTCACTAAAGTTGTGGTTATTTCTCAAACTCAATGGTTTTCACAATTAGTAACATCTCTCAACTCTCTCAACATCAACATGTCCAAGTAATTCATGAGACAAACTTAAAATATATTGGGCTACACTCATGTCTAGTTCAAACATTATATATGTTGTTTTTCAATTTTTACACATGAACATAATTGATTTCTAAAGTATACTATTTTACACTTCAAAGTACAATCATTGAAAAACACAATCAACATTTCTAATTTTAAAATACATATTTGATATTTTAATGTACCATACGTTAAAAATGTAATATTTTTACAGAAATGACATTTGTTTTTCATATTCAATATTTGATTTTCTATTTTAAGTTTCATAAAGATGACAAGTGTCTACTTCACATTTGTTTTCTTTTGATTTAGTTAAGTGCTTACTTTACACCTTTTCCTCTTGTTTAGCTATATGTCTATTTTATAATTTTTCTTTTCATTTAGTATCTTCTTTAACTTCTTTATTTAATGAGCACAATAATAATCCTTTACAATTTTTTTCACACATTAAATGTCCCTATACCTTTAGCTTATATCACAATTAACATCTTTAAAAGATAGACAGCTCAATCCATTTCACTCTATGACATTCCCTTATATTGGACTTTACCACATCTTCATTCTTGCCCATATATACACTAAATCTAACTCACCACTATTGTGCATGACTAGAGTGATATGCACATGTGTATTTTGTATGAATTAGATAAGTGACAAACTAATGTAGCTCATGTGGCAATGATAGATAAAATAGTGGAGATTTTGGTGGACTACGCTCTATATGAGGAATCAGTGCCCAATAGATGTTAAGGATTTCTAGTTGATGTACGATGATTGTGTGATATATACTAACTTTTATGTACAAATTGTTCATATCTTGTCGAGTGGTGTTAAGGAGACATCCACGTGGGTGGTCTTTTTATTAAACATTTATTAAAGATGAGCAATTATAATGTTTCACAAGAGTTCATGTTTTTGTCAAATTCTTGATAAAGCCTTAGTTTATATTCAACCTCTGTGGTAGTGAGAGTTGTTAAAAACACTTAGCTTATTTTCAACTTCAGTGGTTGTGAAAGATGGTAACAACTCTCAACTCACTAAAAGTAACACTAAATCTTGTCCCACTAATGTATACATAAGTCGAAAATACCACAAGTGACAAGAGAAAAAAATATATGTTAAGTCACTTGATGCTTTGGTTTGAGTGTTCTTATTTTATCTAGTTTTGAAGAAGTCATGATATGGGTGTTATTGATTTTAATTTTTGAATGTTTAAAACTAAGTTTTGAGCAGTTTAGCTCAAATGGGCAAATAATTTAACATTTGTTCTTATTGTTATGAATTTTATTTTTTTAATTCAATTTAATGATAAAAATCTAATAATATTAATATGTTAAAGTGGTGATGAAGGAAACTATTTTACTTTTATTTTTCATATTTAAATTCTTGCATAAAAGGAAATATTCTATTGTACAACAATGAAAATTGACCTAAATTGACAAAAATAAAGAGTCTTTCCCTTCTAGCAAATGAAAACCAAAAAAATGAATATGCCTACATAATACTTGAATAAATAAAATTTTCTCATTATTTCTAAGTTCAAATAATGAATGTACTTTGAATTATAGGTTTTTTGTTTTTCATATATTTTTATTTATAGTGTTTGAATAAATGAGCATCCAAACAGATTTAAAGGCAAGAACTTATGTGAGTTCATATTATTTTGAGACCTATATGATGGTATGGTTGATTATCATATTTGTGCTTCTTGATATAGATTTACAAATATTATTAGAGGTTGGACTTAGAAGGTGATAGGTACACAACTTGTTTTCTAGTTTAAGGATGTGGTGGATACGAATGTGAGAATTTGAGTCTTAGTTCAATGAGAGTTCATTACTGATGAACTATAACTGTTTGAATGATTGAAGATGTTAAGTTGATGATCACCGAGATGCAGAAAGTTAATGCAAGACATTAAATCAGTTAATGTATTATATTGTAATTGATGTCAACTTGATATAATCTGATTGGTTATATACATATTGTCAAAGAATTCAAAGAACCAAAGAGATAAAGGTTATTTTATCAGTAATGCATAAAAGTTCAGTATACACCAAGTGACAACAAACACCGACGGACAGTGCACACCGAAGGATAGAGAACCCCGAGAAGAGTCACAGTGATACCCGAGCAAGAAACCTGAGCAAGCATTACTGAGCAGAACCAAAGTGATACCCAAGTAGAACTGAAGTCACAGTGTTCCCGACGGACATAAGACCCCAACAGGAAGAGATGCCCGAGGCCAACTGAAGTCAAGACCGAGCAAACAAGGAGTTAAACACCGATAAGAAAAATGACAAAAGACTTAGCTAGCAGGAGCTAAATATGGAGTTAACTGATTGATTACATTGTTTTCATCAACCAGTTAAAAGCTACAAATAAGCTAGAGATTAAAGCTAGTTTTATTTCAGTTGTTAAGGAGAAATCTACGAGATAAAACTAAAGCATGCTTTTAAAGCAAGAATGGCGAGATTTGCGGATCACATCAAGAACAAGAAAGACAAGGACTTACAAATGGTGAAATCATGTCTATAAAAGAGACAAGCTAATTCATTATGAATGTGGGAGAAGAATAGAAAAGGATGTTGAAGAGAATACTGGTGAAGATAAGAAGTCTTCATACAGTCCTGATCAAACAAGCTGAAGAAAAAAGCTAAATATTTCTGCGGACACCGAGCAACAGAGAAGGAACAACATCACCGAGCAAAAAGAAGTGGAGCAAAGGAACACAAAGGAAACATTGATCATAAAGGTATTATGAGCTTACAATAGATCTAAACATCTGCAAGATTAAAGTTGTATTTATGAATAGATCATATACTGTTTCAGTTTAGCCATTGATTAAGAAAATCTCTTAACAGAGTGGGATTTAACTATCCTTTATATATTGAGATACATCCCAGGGAGTCTCAAAAAATTTCACATGAAGATAGCATAGTAAAATGCCAGATATCAAGTGACAAACTATTATATTTAAATCCTCTAACAAGGTCGCACTTAACAGTGTGTTTGTAACCTTTAACAGGGTTGGCTCTTCACCGAGCTCACTTCAGAAGAGTGAAAAATTTGAGTTACATGTCCCAAGTGGTTTTTCCCTTAACAAGGTTTCCATGTTAAAAATCCATGTGTCAAATGTGTATATGGTTCATTGCTTTAATGTTTTTCTTTACACATTACTAAAACAGGATTGATCGGTAAACACTAGAAGTTATTTACTATATTTCGGTAAAGGCTAGACTGCTATTCAATAAAGCTTAAGAAAAAGGATTAATAGTGAATTACGAGCAGTAGTTATTTGATAAGATTATTTAAAGACATACATCTTGTAGGACTAAAGATAACTAGAGGTTTATATTTGTGGTATAAAGTTTTGGGTTGATTTATTGGATTAATTTTTGAGGCCACTAATTCACCTCCCTCCCCCCCCTCAGTTATTCTAACAATTGGTATCAGAGTTTGTGTGCTTGAAAGGAAGGTTTAACGACCTAAGCTAAATATCACAAGATGAGCAAAAGGGATGTGCCAAAGTTGAACAAAGACAATTTTGCATCATGGAAAAGCAGGATAAGACTCCACCTATCAGGTATTGGAAATGATGTTACTCAATACTTGAATATTGAATATGTGTTGCGTACTGGACCTCACACATTTGATCAATTGGGAGAAAAGAATGAGCACAATTCTATGATGATAGAACTTTCTTCCTCACTCTTCAATGCTGAATTTGAAGATGTCAAAATATGCACCACTACAAAGAAAACATGGGACAAATTGAAGCTAGTACATGGAGGAGATGCAAATGTACTGGAGCTAAGGCAGAAAGCCTAAGAGGAAAATTTGATGACCTATGAATAAAATAAGGAGAAAAAATCTCTCAGTATAGTTGCAGAATCAAAGAGGTAGTCAATGCTATCTGAGGAGTAGGAGATGTAATTGAAGAAGAAATAGTGGTAAGTAAAATCCTAAGAACCTTACTGCCTATTTATGCTATTAGAGTATCTGCTATACAAGAAATGAGAGCAGTATAAAATAACAATGTTACTCTAAATAGTTTGGTTGGTAGACTTATTTTATTTGAGATGAATAACTTTGACATCTATTGAGTCTGCATTCAAATCTTCTTTGAAATTAAGTAAGTCAAGTCATAAATACAGTATGAGAAATGATAGTGAAAGTGGTAGTGATGACCAAGAACTTGATGAGATTGAAGCACTAATGGATAGAAGATTGTAGAGAGGCAAAGGTAGATAAAAAGGTAAATCACCATTGTTATGTTTTAATTGTTAAGAGATTAGACACTTTGCTGCTAGATGTCCTAACAAAATAAAAGAAGACAGAAATAATGAATGATCAGATGAAAAGAAGTTTGACAGAGGTGATGGCAGAGATTACCGAAGCAACCGACAATCTGATAGAAGAGACAACCGAGACTACAAGGACAAAGGGAAGAAATCTTGTTACCTAGCTGAGAACAAAGCTGATAATACTGACACCGAATCTGATAAAGATATTGAGGTGATATTTGTTGCTATGAAGGATGATTTAGACGAAGATGAAAGGTATGTTGATACTGCACTCATATCTAAGGTTAGTAAAAATGATGTATAGATTATTAATAGTGGTTGTACTCACCACATGACTGGAGATAAAGAAAATTTTGAAACTTTTGAATACTATAATGGTGGATCAGTAAGAATGGGTAATGACTCACCTTATCCAGTTGAAGGTAAAGGAACCACAATATTGAATAATCTAATCAGATGTGAAAATGCATATTGGGTGAAAGGACTTAACTATAATCTATTGAGTGTTTCACAGCTGAATAACACAGGTCACTGAGTTGCATTTGAGAAAAAAAAAGGCAAAGATCTTTAATAAATCAGGAAGGTTGATCGGAACTGGTGAACAGACAAAAGGTCACCTATTCTATCTTGATGATATTAACACCACTTGTTTAATGGCTAGAAACAAAGACATATGGTTGTGGCATAAAAGGTCATGTCATGTGAATTTTAACAACATGGTTAGGATAAGCAATAAAAGGAAAGTAAGAGGCTTACCAAGCATGTCAAAGCCCGACCATGTCATGTGTAAGAATTGTCAAAAAGGTAAAATGACAAAGTCTAGTTTCAAGAGAAGAAACTACACATCTAATGCTATTCTAGAATTAGTCCATATTGATCTATGCGGACCAATGAGAGCAAAGAGTTACTATGGTGATAGATACTTCATTCTCTTTGTAGATGATTATTCTAGAATGATGACAGTTTTGTTCTTAAAAGAGAAATCAGAAGCATTCAAGATGTTTAAATGGTATAAAGCTATTGTGGAAAAAAAGTGGCAAGGACTGAAATGCTTAAGATCATATAGAGGAGGAGAATTTATTTCTGATGAATTCACTAACTTTTGTAATGAGCATGGAATTCAAAGACAGGTTTCTGCACCAAGAACACCACAAAAAAATGGGATTTCTGAAAGAAGGAAAAATCCATTGTTGATTGTGCCAGAACACTGATGATTGAGAAAGGCATCACTCAAGCATTCTGAAGAGAAGTTGTCAGTACTGTTGTCTACACATTGAACAAAGTTCAATTGAAGAAAGACACCAATAAGACACCTTATGAGCTATGGTATGGATACACACCCAATGTAAGTTACTTCAGAATTTTTGGAATTCAATGTTATATCTTGAAAGATGATAGAAATGGAAAGATTGAATTCAAAGGTGAAGAAGAAATATTTTTAGGGTATTCTACCAAAAGCAAGGCTTATAAATGTCTTAACAAATCCTCTAACAAAATCATTGAAAGTGCAAATGTCAAAGTAGATGAATTTGCAGAGAAAAATGATAAGGAAAGAAGAAAGGAACCAGAAGACTACAACAAGTTTGTCTATAGTGAAGAACCAGACACTCTGCTTGAGCAACAAAACAATGCACCCGAGCATCAGGCTGCAAACACCAAAAATCAAGAAATTGCTCAAAATGATCTCCCAAGCGATGGAGATGAGAATTAAGGTTAAGATGATGATCAAAATGATGAACAAAGAGCTGAACCAGTACTTGCCAAGTATGTCAGCAAACATCATCCACAGAACCAGATCATAGGAGACAAAAAGGCTAAAATGAGAACAAGAAGTAAATCACTGAACACTATATGTTTAATTCATGATTTTGAGCCTAAATTTATTAATACTACACTTAAAAATGAAGAATGGGTTAGTTCTATGAATGAAGAGATATAACAGATTGAGAAGAATGGGACATGGACATTAGTACCTAGACCAGATGACAAGAATGTCATTGTTACCAAATGGATATTCATAAACAAGTTGAATGAGAATGGAGAAGTCACAAGGAACAAAAAAGATTGGTATGCAAGGGGTATGCACAAGAAGAAGGTATTGACTATGGAGAAACCTTTGCACCCATTGCTAGACTAGAAGGAGTCAAAACTATACTTTCTTATGCTGCATACAAAGGATTCATGGTATACCAAATGGATGTCAAATCTGCATTCCCAAATGGAATACTAAAAGAAGAGGTATACATTGAACAACCAGAAGGGTTTGTTGATCCTAACAAGAGAAACATGGTTTTTAGACTACACAAAGGCTTGTATGGATTGAAAAAGCACCTAGAGCATGGTATGAAATACTTCACTCCTATCTCATAAGTATTGGATTTGTATGAGCAAGTGAAAACATTAATTTTTATTTAAAAGAAGATACTGATAATAACATTTTGATGGTTGAAATATTTGTTGATGATATCATATTTGGTGGTAATGGTATGTTATGCAAATTATTTTCTAATGAAATGAGCAAAGAGTTTGAGATGCCAATGTTTGGGGAGATCAAATTCTTTCTTGGTCTACAGATTCTTCAACAGGATGCAAACATCTATATCACACTATCCAAATACATCAAGGAAGCGTTGAAGATATTCAAGATGGAAGATTCCAAACTAGTTGGAACACCTATGGCAACCAGATGCAAACTAACAAAGGAAGACAAGTCAAACGAGATAAATCAGACCCTATATAGATCTATGATTGGAAAACTCATGTATGTTGTTCATACTAGACCAGCTATAGCACATGCAGTTGGAGTAGCTGCAACATTCTATGCTAATCCCAAGGAATCACACATGACTATTGTCAAAAGAATTCTGAGATATCTAAAGAATACCGAAGACTATGGCTTATGGTATAAAAGAGAAGGCAAATTTGAGCTTCAACTCTATACAGATGTTGATTGGGCTAGAAGCTTAGATAACAAAAATAGGACAATAGGAGGAGCATTCTTTATGGATGACAGACTTGTCACATGGATAAGTAAGAAGCAAGGATGCATCTCACAATCTACCGCAAAAGTAGAATATGTGGCTGCTACTGCAAATTTCTCTAACATTGCATGGATCAAACAATTACTAGAAGGTATGCATATGAAAATTATTGAACCAATGATTATCTATTGTGATAATACTAGTGCAATAAATATATCAAAGAACCCTGTCATGCATGCTAAGACTAAGCATATTTCTATCAAGTATCATTACTTAAGAGAACAAGTGAAAAAGAAAGAGGTGATACTGGAATAATTTCAATCCAAGGAACAATTAGCAGACATATTCACAAAGCCATTGCCTAAAGATACATTTGAGTTCATGAGAAAGAGACTAGGGGTCTGACCCTTGTCTATTGGTCACTAAGCTAACTAGGAGGATGCATCAACCTACACATAATCGGAAGATCATTCATGTTTATGCAAGCAAAGAGATGGACCGCAAAGATACATTAGTACACAAAAAGGTACTTATCTGCATCGAACACCAAATCTATTGTATTGTTGATAGAGAGGAAATTCAAGGAGTATATTATAAAAAGGAGGAAGGATATAGTTTGGCATTGTTGTGAAAGGGAGAGAGTATATGCATATGAAATATCCATCATGATCATCCAAAGGGAGAGAAGTATCCTAAGGGAGAGATGACTCAAAAGGAGAGAGTATATCTATGAGAAATATCCATTGTTGCCAAAGGAAAAAGAGATATCTATCAAGGAGAGGAACATCCAAAGGGAGAGAAAACATCATAGAAGAGATTCTACAACAAAGGGAGAGACAGAATCTGAATTTTCTACACCTATCTAGTGAAGGGGATAGAGAATGAAGAGAGTACTCTGCAAGAAACAAATCTAAGCTATAAGAGATTATCAAGAGTCAGAAATTTGTATTGGTTATAGAAAAACAAGTTTGGTAGAGATTGATGAACTACAACTGATATATTTCATATTGTATTAGTATTATGTAGTATGTTGCCATCAATGCCAAAGGGAGAGATTGATGAACTATAACTGATTGAATGATTGAAGATGTTAAGTTGATGATCACCGAGATGCAGAAAGTTAATGCAAGACATTAAATCAATTAATGTATTGTATTTCCATTGATGTCAACTTGATATAATCTGATTGGTTATATAATTATTGTCAAAGAATTCAAAGAACCAAAGAGATAAAGGTTATGTTATCAGTAATGCATAAAATTTTAGTATACACCAAGTGACAACAAACACCGGCAGACAGTGCACACTAACGGATAGATAACCGCAACAAGAGTCATAGTGATAACCAAGCAAGCATTACCAAGCAGAACCAATGTGATACCCGAGAAAAATTGAAAGTCACAGTGTTTCCTGACGGACATACAACCCCAACGAATAGAGATTCCCGAGGAAAACTAAAGTCAAAACCGAGCAAACAAGGAGTTTTAAACACCGATAAGAACTGAAGTTCAGAAACGACAAAAGACTTAGCTGGCAGGAGCTAAATATGGAGTTAACTGATTGATTACATTGTTTTCATCAACCAGTTAAAAGCTATAGATAAGCTAGAGATTAAAGGTAGTTTTATTCCAGTTTTGAAGGAGAAATATACAGGATAAAACTAAAGCATGCTTTTAAAGAAAGAATGGCGAGATTTGCAGATGACGTCAAGAACAAGAAAGACAAGGAATTAGAAATGGTGAAATCATGTCTATAAAAGAGACAAGCTAATTCATTATGAATGGGGGAGAAGAATAGAAAAGGATGCTAAAGATAATACTGGTGAAGATAAGAAGTCTTCAAACAGTCCTGATCAAACAAGCTGAAGAACAAAGCTAAAGATTTCTGCGGACATCGAGCACCAGAGAAGGAACAACATCATCGAGCAGAAAGAAGTGGAGCAAAGGAACAAAAAAGAAACATTGATCGAAAAGGTATTATGAGCTTACAATAGATCTGAACATCTATAAGATTAAAGTTGTATTTAAGAACAGATCATATACTGTTTCAATTTAACCATTGATTCAGAAAATCTCTTAACAGAGTGGGATTTGACTATCCTTTATATATTGAGATACATCCCAAGGAGTATCAAAAATTTTCTCATGAAGATAGCATAGTGAAATGTCTGATATCAAGTGAAAAACTATTATATTTAAATCATCTAACAAGGTCACACTTAACAGTGTGTTTGTAACCTTTAACAAGGTTGGCTCTTCACCAAGCTCACTTCAGAAGAGTGAAAATTTTGGGTTACCGGTCCCAAGTGGTTTTTCCCTTAACATGGTTTCCACGTTAAAAATCCATGTGTCAAATGTGTATATGGTTCACTGCTTTAATTTTTTGCTTTACACATTACTAAAACAAGATTGATCGATAAACACTAAGTTATTTATTGTATTTCGGTAAAGGCTAGACTTCTATTCGGCAAAGCTTAAGAAAAAGGATTAACAGTGAATTCTGAGCAGTAGTTATTTGATAAGATTATTTAAAGGCATACATCTTGTAGGACTGAAGATAACTAGAGGTTTATATTTATGGTATAAAGATTTGGGTTGATTAATTGGATTAATTTTTGAGGCCACTGATTCAATCCCCCCCCCCCTCTCAGTTATATTAACACATTACAAGTACAATGATGGATGTTTTTTCATGTATATTTGATCATTGGTATGGCATGGTCATGTATGTGAATTACAACTATGGTGCGATTTAGTGATAGCATTTTTTTCTTATCTCTTGGATGTTTGATTGATTCTTTGACTATAGTACTCAATTATGGATTTTTTAGAAATAAAACCAATAGTTAATTGGGTGGTCAAGTCTTGATACAAGTTCTCTTATTGCTTATTTATATTTTTAGGTTATTGATGTGATGATGAGTTTGCATGTTGCATTGATTGAGGATCTACAAGTTATGGAGTTCTATGAGTTGGTCATCTATTTTGTTGCAGTGGGATTAATCAAATCTGGACTATCAATGATTATTTTTATTGTTGTTGTAAATTTATTTATTTAACCTCATTTTGTTGTATTTTGTGAATTCGTATGTTGGATTGGGATGAAAGCATTCAAGAGAAAACTCCTTGGGTAGTAAGTTACTAGGAGTTTATCATGTGGTTTATCATTATTCCTTGGAGAGATTAGTTATATGATTTATTGGGCGCTTTTGGCAATGAAGTTTTGGTGGAGATTGTACCTTCTTAGCTTGGAGATCTTTATTCTCTTTTGTAGAGTTGTTATTTTTGTGTAGTTAAACATGCATGTAGAATATGAGTGATCTTTGTGTGTAGTAAAATGGGCTTTAAAATGAACTGATATAGCAATAAAAATAATTTATAATCATAAATAAAATCAACTATCAAGATTAGGAAAAAGAGATATAACAAGCATATAATTTGTCAAAATTAAACCATACCAAACCTCATGTTGAAACAATTTCCCCAAGTTGTTCGATTGGATGTATGATCACTCAAAAATTTGGAAATCTAATGATGCTCAAATGAAAAAGGTGTGAGATAGGGATGAACATGAGTAAATGTGGGAGTATGAATGAGGGGAGAATGCAATGGAGGGTTAGGATTTCCTAATGAAGATCAAGGATGTAGGATGACTTGGTCCTCCCATGTCATGGGAAGGTGTCGAGTGGCATTATGCGGTGATTTAAGAGGGAGATGGGAGATTAGAGGGGAATACATGAATTAAAATTTACTTTTCAGTACTCAATGGGACAATACCATTTTATTGATGTGATGGGAGGACATTTTGTGGGATTTGAAGTAGGTCAACCCCCCTTAAGTAGGATTAATAAATGTGCAAATGATTAGGAAGGGATTAACTGAGGATTAGAATTGGGATTAGGATGCAAGTGGGAAAACTAGGTGGACGCACGAGATGTGAGAGGGTACTAAATAAATATAATTGTTTATTTAATTTATATGGATGAAGGGGATAAGGTGTAAATGGAAATTAAATATATTATTTACATTAGGCTATAATTTATAAAAGTATTTATTTGATAGTAGCTAGGAGCCATTATTTTTACTTAGATTTGATGATTGTCTTTTTTGAATCAATGTACCTTCTGTTTGGCTTGCTCATTTCATTCCATAGATGATATGTTGTAGAGGATGATAGGATTTCTTTCTTGAGATGGTGGAAATATTGGGTATTATAGAAAGTATCTTGATGGGGCATGAGAGCATGCTAGAGATTCATGTGGTTTCATTAATGTTGTGTTTCATCAATTAACCCTTATGCAATATATACATGTCGGAGAATGTTAGGAAAGTGTTTTTTGTACATTTTACACAAGAAAGAATTACTTTAGTTATGTAAAATAAATATTTTTTTGCGACTTGCATCTTATGAAATATGGTTGATCACATTAAATGTGTATTTGGGTTCACTTGCAAAGTATAAAAAATATTGGTTGGATATTCTATGTATGAGTTACTCATGGGAGGATACTAAATATGGGAAATATTAAAACCAAAAAGTAAACATTGGGTCAATAGATTTGTGTACTAATGATTTTGGGCCAGACAATTTTACCTTACCACTTGGTTGTTTTATCTAAGTTTGATTCTATAAGAGATATCACATGTTTAGTGATTGAGGATAGCTAGTTAGTTGAACATTATTTTTTGCTATCATTTTATTGAGCTCTCTTATTGAGTGCATATGTAAAGCATGGCATGAGATGTTTGGTTAAATGTTTGGAACACGTGAAGGATTCATTGAAAGATTATAATGTTTTAAAAGTATTTCAAAACTCAAACTCTATAAGTACATTGTAATGTTTTCATTAATAAATAATACATTGACAACATGAATTCTTTTGGAGGCTAGGTTTCTCCCACTTGAGGGTTTCCCTAGTGTATATAATTTTTAATCTTGTGATATTTTTTTTATCTTTACATTGTAGTTATCTTATAATCTTGGATGCATGCTTATCCATCATGGGATTTTCTAGGAAATGGTTTCATCAATGTGATATAATTTTCCCAATAAGATCGAGCAATACTAGACAATAGTGTTGGGAAAAGCACCAACAATAGATAATATGAGGAATAGTAAAATAGAGAGGAAGGTAGAACAAGACTCAAGCTGAATTTCTAAGGCGGAGGTAAATTGACCAAGTTTCTCTCTAGTCAATGGAAAGTGAGGGACTAGAGATTTCAATTAACCTAGGGTATCTAATAAAGGAGCATCCTTGGGGGAAGTAGAACAATCATGCATGTCTAGTGTTGGCTTTGGTTATTTGTTTACAATTTGAATTCACTAGTCATTTGTAGAAGATGTCATGGTATCTTCATATTTTTTTGGAAATATTGGTGAAATATTCAAGAGGAATATTTGAAGATCACATTCAACATTTGAGGAGAATTATATTTACATAATGAATTATTTAGATTTGTGAGCCTACATTAGACTAGTGGACTACCACAATTATGGGAAAGATATGAATAAGATAAGCCAAGGTAGGAGATCTAAGGATATGTATGTGGAGGTTGGTCTTAAGGTTGAGTACATCGCATATAGAAATAGCATCAAGTTATGACCTAAATTTCACACCATTTTAGTAAGTTATAGCTTGTTTTGATAGTTTAGTAAAATGATAATAAATCTTTTGGAGGCTAGGTTTTTCCTTTTTAAGGATTTTTGTAAGGTATATTTTGTGTCATTTATCAGGAGTCTTTGTTGTTTATTTTGTTTATTGTTGTTGGCTTCTTAGTTGGAGCCCCTCATTGGACCCTCTTACCACAAATATGCCAAAGCTGAAACAAGTCAAGCTAGCTATTTGAAAAAAAAAAGCCTCAAATAAATGCAACAGTAAGGAACATGCCATGATGATAGGATATGTTCAAAATAGGTTTTTTAAAAGGTATCAATCATTTTTTATTATATTAAAATCAACACCCTACATACCTATTTTCAAATTAGAGTCTGCAAAGAAAGTATAAATTGTAGCAAGCATGACCAAAAGGGGATTTCTTAAGATGGTGAATTGCGAGAGCTATTCCTATCTCTACAACCTTGACAAACTTATGCATATAATTTACTAGAGAATTTATGCGCAAACTCTATCTTGAATGATTTCACATTTTGTGAATGATTCTCTTTGTAGATTATATTGGTTGAATCAAATTTGAAGTTACTTGAAATTTCCTTGTTCCTCATGTGAGGAGGACAAGGTGACTCTTAACTTGTTACTTAGATATGTTTTGATATTTTTTTAATCATTCATAGAGATTTATATGTATCCTAGTTGTACATATGGTTATTTGTGTTGATACAATCCATACAATCTTGTGTATAACATGATTGAAAATGCATCCAATTCTTTCTATAATGTGGAAAATAATATGTTATTAGGAAAAAAATAGAACCAAAAACTCTAATGAAGAAAGAACAAACCCTGAGGCCAAAAGAGTAGGTCATATAAGAAAGTGAGGTGCATAAAAAATGTTAAGCAAAAACATATCACTTCAATATCTAGGATAATTTGAGTCAACATAACACAAACCAATTCAAACTTGCCCTAAGTTGAAACAACAACTAGTGAAAAGTCCAACAAGGTGTGAATATGAGTTTTGTGTTTTTTAGTCCAATAATTAAATTCACGCATACAACTTCTTTGCTCAAATCTGTATCTTTAGATCTAACACGAGGTGATGATGAAGATCTATAGAATAAAGTTAATTTTACCAAAATAAGTACTTTTGAAATCAAACTAAAACAATATCATGAACCAAATTCATGCAAAAAAAAAAGACTTATTAAGTAATCATTGCATTAAAAAAACTAAAATTAAAACAAAAAGTGCTTGTGTGTAACAATTTAGCCATTACACAACATGATTCTATGAGTAGAAGTAAGGTATTGTGTAATTACTAAATTCAACTAGGTGGAAAAAACCCCAAACAATATAATGAATTTTTTTTATTTTTTTTAAAAAACCATCAATAAAACATTGGCATTCTTAAAAAATTGCATAGTTCTTTCTTTTACAATCAAGAATTAGAGTTCGTGTCCAATGCGACAATATATTTACAGAGTTGACGAAGAAGGAGATATACAACTGAAGTGGAGGAAAATAGGATTCTTACAATTAACAGATAGCAAATAAAAAGAGTAACGAAATTTAGCTAGGAATTGGGATATTGATATAAAGATTCAACTTTGTAGATAAATTTAGTTAGGAATAGGGATATCTATATAAAGATTCAAGTTTGTAGATAAATTTAGCTAGGAATTAGGATATTGCTATAAAGATTCAAGTTTGTAGCTAAATTTAGCTAGGAATTGGGATATTGATATAAAGATTCAAATTTGTAGACAAATTTAGCTAGGAATAGGGATATTGATATAAAGATTCAAGTTTGTAGCTAAATTTAGCTAGGAATTGGGATATTGCTATAAAGATTCAAGTTTGTAGCTAAATTTAGCTAGGAATTGGGATATTGAACTAAAGATTCAATTTTGTAGCTAAATATAGCTAGAAATGGCACAAAGTGTATTATGATGTGGGTGAATTGTGTAGGCAACTTAGCTTGCCAGGCAATGTAGATGTGGATAGCGTGAAGGCTAATTCGTGCAATTTCTGTTCTGTCGCTGTCACGACAAATCTGAAACCCCCAAACATTTTGACATTGTTGAGCTGTGAATGTATGCTGCTGTAAATTGTTCATGAATTCCACTATTGGTTATAAAAGCGATATTTTTACACTTATAGGCAAAATCCAGCTACCACATGTTTCCGATACGTAACCTACAATATGATTGGACAACAATTGTTTTCAAGTTATCTATGCCAAAAACAGCTGTCCTTTTCAAATTATGGGGTAGTGGCCATTCGGAAACACATAGGCTCAGGCATGTCATTCAAGGGACACGTGTTATCATCCAAGCTCAATCAAGGGTTGAATCCGTGCCTTGCAAAGTGGATATGAGAGAAATGATTTGGAGGTTGTAAAGTGGAAAATAATTTTATTGATTGACAGCTGCATAAAAGTAGCAAAGACAAATGTTCTATTAGCTTCTTGGTTAAAACAAGTGGGAGGAAATTTCAATGTTAAATATGAGTGGGTATATAGGATTTCCTTTGGGTCATGCCCACATGTTTCTTGGGAGAAGAAAAAGAAGTTACTAGTGTCTATTTGGACATGTTTCAAACATGAAATTATGGATAAGGTATTGGGAAAATTGTGTAGGAGAAAACTCAATAGAAGACTTCAAAGTTGTTAGTTACCTAAGAATGAATTCAACTTCTAGGAAGGGATGGTTCTCTTGGAGCCTTGTCAAAATTGATTGAAATTAATGATGTTATTGATGAAAATGATAGGAGGGTAATTGAAATAAAAGAATCTTTTAATGTAGTTATGCACCAAACTAAAACTAAAATTAAAACTTACATTATTGTTTCCATGCGGTTTGTTTAAATGAATAAATTATCTCTTGCACTATGACATATTTAGACATCAACATTTCATAAGAAGTGGAGATTTTGTAATGAAATAACTTGCATAGACTAGGAAGATTATACGAAATATGTTGCTAATTCTTTATAGATGAATGTAACAAGCCACTTCGAGGGGCGAACCTCCAAATATATCCAATGAGAACACACTTCACAATATATTGATAAAATAAGACTCGCTACCTCCTATATATACCCTACTTTTGCCTAGGATATCACCTAGATTGACCTAAATATGACTCTATAGGCTCAAGGCTGACCTAAATAAAAATGTAATAATGATATTATGACTTAATTAGGAGTTAAGGTAGCTACAAGATGACTACTCATAACCACATATATACTCTTGGGATAAGGGTGTAGCATGCCCCCCCCCACCCCCCCTCTTCAAAGAAGCATTTTCCTCAATGCTAACCAAGTGTGGATTCTTTTAAATGAAGTCTTAATCTTCCCACATAATTTTTAAATGGTTGAATCTTTCATTGAATGAGATACTCATTGAGTGTTCCATTCCTCAACTTCTTTGAACATGTTTGAATAATGAACTCTAGTTCCAATATGATTCTTCCTTCTTCATAAAGCTCTGGTAATATTTTCTATGTATGGATGCTATTCCCTATTACTTTATTCAAACATGAAACATGAGAAACTAAATGTATCTTGGTTGTTGGTGACAAATCAAGCTTGTCAGAAAAACTACCTATCTTTTGCATGATTTGATATGGATCATAATATTTTGGTGACAACTTATTATTATGTGTTTGTTGCTTTAGTGATATTTTCTTATAAGGTTGCAATCATAAGAGCACCCAATTCCCAACTTCAAAACTTATTTCACTACGATGTTGATTTATTTCCTACTTCATTTGATTTGTGTCATGGATAAATTCTCCATGAGTTTGGAAAGTACCTGTTGTTGATGAACCATGTGATCTTCCATAGCCTGAACTCTTTGTGACACCCTCAATGATGATGTAATGGAAGGAAGTGATATCCATAAAGTTCCATAAGAGGATTCATTTTTTATGAGCTATGGAAGGAAGTGTTGTATCACCATTATGCTAGTGGTATTCAATATACTTATTGTGATTTCTTACCTAAAGTGAAACAAAGTAGATATCCTTTCTAACACTTAATTGAGGATGGTATGAATTAAGTTATAAGCCAATTGATTGCCCAAATATGAGGATATTTTTTTCCAAAAGGTACTAGTAAAGATAAGATCATGGTCACTAACAATAACCTTAGGTGTACCATGTAGCTTTTTCATATTCTCCAAAATTGCTTTTGGCACTCAACTTCTTGTAAAAGGATGTGATTAAAAATGAGCAAATTTAGTGAGGTGTTCCACCACTGCCATGGTGGCATTCTTATGTTTGGATCTAGGAAGTCATGTGATGAAATACAAACATCTTCCCAATGTTGGCTAGGAATAACTAAAGGTTTCAAGAGACCTGGTTTCTTAATTGTCTCCCATTTATTTCTTTGACAAAGCAAATATTCAACCACACATTTTTAATCATACCCTTTTAGTCCTTCCCAAAATAATTTTTTCTTCACTCAATGATATGTATCCAAAAATCTTAAATGACCAACTATTATTGACTTATTAAGTTCTACAAGAATCTTTTGTTTGAAAGTGAAATTTGTGTATAGGTACAATCTCTCTTTATAGCACAAAGCATCCCCATTCAAAAAAAATATCTAAACTACTCAAATCAATCTATAACTATTGAATGAGATTACTTGTAACAACATCATTTTTCCACTCTTCTTTAGCTTTTATTGCCTAATCTACTTTTAACATTGAAATGGCACATAGTGGACATTCATCATTTTCGTCCTTCCTAGATAAATGGATTTGCCTCAAGACTTTCCATGTCTTTCTTGTATATGATCTCAAATTCATAGCCAAACATCTTAGTGACCCATTTTTTTCTTTAAAAGATAATCTTCATTCCTAAAAATATTTTAGGCTATTACATTTTTTCTTAACTTTGAAGACACTTCCCACTCAATATGGCCTTCATTGTTTGACTGCGTGTAGAATTGCTAACATCTCCTTCTCATAAATAGGCTTGAGTTTATTCTTAACCTTTAATTGATGGATCTTAAAAGAAATGGGTAGGTCCTCCTACATGAGAATTGCTCCAATACCATTACTTGAAGCATCACACTCGACAATAAAATCCTTATAGAAGTCAAGAGTAGCAAGAAATGGAGTAGTGAACATGGCCTCCTTCAATCTCTCAAATGTTGCATTAGCTAATGCATTCTATTGAAAATAATATTTCTTCAATAGAGTTACGAGTGCAGCTATTATACGACCATAATTATTCAAAAATCTTCTATTACCCAGTCAACCCCAAAAAACCCCTTAATTTCTTAATAGTTTTAGAAATATACCATTCTATAATAGCCCTAATTTTGTTAGGATCCATCTTTACTCCATGTGAAAATATGTGTCCAAAGAACTCCACCTCCTTGAGACCAAAATTACATTTGGAAGGTTTAGCATATAGCTAGCTTGTGATCTTGAAGAACTTGTATTGCTATTGTATAGTCAGAAAATGGAAGCACTTCCATTTTGGACTTGTTTAGCCTTCCGAGTGAGTAGTTTGGGGTCATGACAAGTGCCTTGAATGGATTCCTGATCTTGACATGGCTTCCCCCCTGTTCTGTCCTCTTCTCCACTCCTATTTAGCCTGATATCTACATTCTGGACTGCAGACTGGTGATTTTGGGCTTCAAGGTCAGGGTCGACCCTTTAGGTCTATGTCAACCTCGACCCTGACCTAGGTCAAGGTCGACCTCGACCTTGACCCAGGGTTTAGATCCTGGGGTCTCACAGTTTTTGGATGTCGGCCTTTGCAAAAAGTGTTTCCCACTTCCGGGTCGGCTATTTTGGGTTCCGAAGCGTTGATTCCTAAATTATATTTAATATAGGTCCTCTCCTAGGGGTAAAGGCTTTAATGGAAATTTAATTCTCCTATGTCGGCCTCCTTAGAAGATTGTGCCCTAGTTTCATATAAAAGGGAGCCTTCTCCTCTCATTTTCTCTAACCATCATCAAGCGAACTAAGTCCTCAATTGAAGCAAAAGCATCCTTGAGCAATTGAAGAGCATTATCAAGTGAAGTTCAAGCAAGCTAAGGAGCAAGATTTCAAAGCAAGTATTCATCCATTCAAGCATCCATTTTCATGAAGGAGATCCATTGGAGGCCATTGAAGGATTCAAGCTACATAGTGCCCTTTTGGTGATCTCTCCATCCACCTTCTTCCAAG
>MU223478.1:440992-466784 GCA_018584345.1 Thuja plicata
CATTTTGAAGCATACTTGTGGATTCAAGGATTCGAATCCTCCACAAGGACTTTTACAAGCAAGGTGAATTTATGCATTTACTTTGTCCATTTCTGCAATTTCAATTACATATATTTGAGGTTAATTCTGAAACTGGGGTTTGACCAAGGAAAACCCCTCCCCCACAACAAAAAATCCCCTTTTTCTTGCAGGTACAGGTTCAGAATTGTAGATTTGAGACCAGATTTGGATACCCTTTTCGGCTTTTTTTTGGACAGCGCAAACAGATTCTATGTCGGACCTGTGTAGGTCAGGGTCGACATTGTTGGGTCAGGGTTGACATTTGTGGGTCAAGGTCAACCTTTTTCATAATATGACATTGGAACGGAAAAATATTTCTGGGTTTTGTTCATCTCTGCGTTCCGGTTAGGGATCAACTGTCAATTTTTCCAGAAACAGTCTACAGACCTCAGAAAATAGCATTCTTTGATCTGCAATATTTCAAGGTTAGTGTATTTCTCCTATTTCTTCAATTACTATCATATATCATATCTATACATATAATTAACAGAATTTAAGATATCCTTCTTGTTATTCTCCTTTCCAAATAGTTGATTCATTTGTGCATTAGCCCTTCTTGGGGTTGATCAACTTGGATCTCCCATTTGTGCATTTGGGAATAAAAGAGGAACATCTTATCTTCTCCCTAATCACAATTGCAATACACAATCAATTAAATTCAAGTGAGTATGAAGTAGGGTTAAGGAATTCAATACACCTTAATCAAATCAAACAACAATTAACAATCAAACCACCTTACCCCAATTTGCATATCCTTACATTTTGGTGACCCCTATTTCATATATCACAGCTATATCAACATGATGTAAATGTGTTGCACATGTCTTGCTATAAACTAATATATCACCTAAAGAAAACTAGTACAAACATCCTCAAAAAATTATTAATTGCATAATGGCCCTTGTGATTCCTAAATGTTTTCTTCGGAGTATCTTTATCCTTAATTCAAATTTAATGATAACCTAATCTAAGGTCTAAATTTGTAAAACATAGAGCTCCATTTAATTCATCTAATAAATCATCAGTGCATGGAATATGGAGCTTATCTTTGATGGTGTACATGTTGAGAACTCTATAGTTTGAGACAACATTCACCATGTACCATCCTTCTTACACACCATTACTATCTATGAGGAGTAAGCACTTTGGGTATGCCTAATAATTCTTGTGTTTATCATCTATTAAACAATATTTTTAATCTCACTTTTTTGTACATATGATTATCTTTAATGCTTGATATTAGGTGGATGAATTCCTTGCACTAGTTGTATGTCATGAGCATGATCCTTCCTTGCACTAGGAGGAGTCAATCAGGCATCTCTCTAAAAATCACTAATTGATGATCTATAATTGGTCATAAATCTAGATGGGCAAGGGCATTCTATTGATAGGCTCCAATGAAAATAATTAGGCCAATATTCTTAAGAAAATCTTACACTTGATGAGAGCTACCCATTTATAAGGATTTTGTACAGAATCCTCAGCTCCACTATCCTACCTTCTAATTGAAATCTCATGTATAGTTCTTGAGATTTTATTTCAATTGTTTCCAAAGTAGTACTCCATTTTACTCCCAAAATAATATATGTATCATCCTAGAAGTAAAGCACTTGATTTGTGCTCAATTTAGGACCATTTTGGGCCCTCTTTAGAGTGGTTCCTTTGATTGGACTTCATATTTCACTTAAAAGTACACTTTATTAACATATGGGTCCTTCTTTCTTAACTAATTCTCCCTATTTTGTGGAAAATCGAGGTAGGATCTTATTTCTAAGAATCCTCCCCTATTTTAATCCAATTGAAAAATCCCCTCGTCCTTTTATAGTCTTGGAATTTTCTCCCGACATTGGAATCGGTTAACCTTTCCGATCTTATAAACCTTATAGGCCACACCCTCCAAAAAAAAATAAACATCTTTTTGGAGGGGTGCAGTTGAACTTTGACTGCACCCCCCATGGGTGTAGTTGAGCTTTGACTTCACCCCTAGGTTTTAGATCCAATATTGGGCCCTGGGTCCTATTTGGCACATTCACCAGGGTTTCGGATCCATGGTCGACCAGTGTAATTCTATTTTTGGGTGCACTATAAAAGGATCTCCCCCTCTCTTCATTTTGATATATAATACATGAGCTATGATATACACATGCATATGTCCAAAAAGAAACCATTTAGAATTAAGCAATCAAGCAATGTATTGAGCATCCAAGTGCAAATTCAAGTGGCATTATATCATTCAAGTCTTCAAGTATTCTAGGTGTCTTCCATAGATCAAGCTTCTTTCCCCATTGAGGCCAAGTAAAGGATTTTCTTGGAAGGATGTTGGCATCATTTCTTCATTCCTTAATGATTCATTGGCAATTTAAAAAAAAATCTTCATAAGATTTTTTCTTACATGATTTCCTTTTCATTTTTGTGTGGATTCAAAGCTATTGCATCAACATTCATGATCATATTCAAACAGGTAAGAGTATCTACATTGCATGATAAACTTCATTCAGATCTAATCTTTGTTACATGTCAACATTCCTTACTTGATTTCAATTCAAGGTTAAGTCCTAAACTGGAGCTTGACCAAGGCAAGCCCCCCTTCCACAAAAAAATCCCTTTTTTGTGTGTAGGAACAGGTTTCGAGATCTGCGGAGCTGGTTTTAGGCATTTTTGGGTCATCTCATAGATCAAAATCAGAAAGTACATAGTCTCCAACAGAGGGGTGTAGTTGAATCTCGACTTGTACCTACAAACTCAAATTGTTCCTATAATATATAAAATGGAAGTTACCAAAATGTAATATCTAAAAAAGGGGTTTTTGTTAGAATGTAAGATATGAATAATCATGTGGGATAGCAATTGAATGTATCGTTATTATTATTTGATAAATTGTATTGTTGAGATAGTGGAGAAGGTAAGATTATCCTCTTAGCCCCAAATTTCACAAAGGAAAGATCCACTTTGATCAAGCATAAGAAAATGGTTAATGCACAAATGCATCAATCGATCAGAAATAAGAAGGAAGAAGAAAGCCTTACAATCCCGAATAATGGATGAAGAGTATATAATGAAATTGATTGATACCTTAATTGAAATGAATTGAATACAAGTACTAACCTCTATTAGGAATAAGGTGTCTCAACCTTGTATATTTCCTTACATTTGATATTTTCCAAATGTCGGCACTTTGGACAATGTGTAAGGTAATCATGATTGAAATGTTTATGATGGATTCCTATGACGGTCATTAATATTTGTAAGAGATAATTGTGGAAGATTAGATGATGGGTGAAGACATGCAAGACATGTGGCAACTAATCATGTTGACACCTGTACACTCTTCTGCAACCGCGGGGTTAAGAAAAAATTTGGGTTCCTATTTTCTCAGAGAATGGTAAAACCCTAATACGGCTGTCTTTGGAAGTTTCCCTAAAAAGGGAAGTGCATGATATAAGCATTTTTAAGGGTTGCGAATCAGAGTGAGAAGTTAGTGTATTGTTGGAACATTTTTATGCTGCTGAATTTGTCTTCAAGTGTTGATTAATCTCCTGAAAGAACTTGCATTGCAAGTGTATTGTAAACAATTATAGTTTTGATTAATACATTGTGCAGGTTTTGGAGTACTAGGGTTTTTTACCGAAAGGTTTTCCCCAGGGTAAATCATTGTGGCATTCTCATTTTTCTATGTATGCATTTTTTTGTATTATAATTCTGTAATTACTAAGGGTTAAATCTGAATTTGCATGATCCTCTTCGCAAGAGTTTAGCGTAGGGAACTATTTTCTGCACACTTAGTTTCCTTTCAACCTCAAAATATAGAAGATCTAGAAAATCATGTTTTCTGATGTTTGTGTCAGGTTTCGGAAAATTCTGCAACCGAATCTAGAAAAAAAATGCGGAGACGAACAAAACCCAGAAATCTTTTCCTTTTCTGAGTCAGGTCCTCTTTGACGGGGTGCAATTATGCCCCAAAATGTTTGACCTTGACATGCACTTCTCCAGCGAAAATTCCGTTCGCGGATCCTGAAAGTTGGCTGAAAAGGGTATCTGAATCTAATCTAAAATTTGATGTCCTATACCTCTACCTGCAATAAAAATGGTTTTGTTTTTTGGGGAGGGGTTTTCCTTGGTCAAACACTGAGTTTGGAAATAACCTTAAAGTAAATTTGAAATTGCATAAATAAAAAAAGAAAATAAAGAAATTCACCTTGCTTGTATAGAAACCCTTGTGAAGGATTCGAATCCTTGGATCCACAAGTATGTATACACAAAATGAATGTAAAATGTAGAATTTAGGATATAGCATTTCTCAAATCAATTGCTTGTAGATCTTCAACACCAAGCTTGAATGGATCTTGGAATAGGAAGAGGCTTGCATAGATGTGGATGGAGAAATCTTCAACAAGAGAGCTCCATAGAGCCATGAATCCTTCAATGGCTACCAATGGATCTCCTTGATTAATTGAATGCTTGAATGTCTTTGAATGCTTGAATGCTTGAGAGTAGATGCTTGCTTCAATAGATCATTCATAGAGTTGTCTTAGATGGTTCGTGCTTATGCTTCAAGTCTTGCCTCTTAGAGAAAATGAGAGGAGAAAGCTTCATTATATAAAAATCTAGAGCACAATATTTTAGAGAGGCCTACATAGGATAAATAAATTTCCATTAGACCTATACCCCTCGAAGTGGACCTATATTAAATATAACTTCAAGAGCCATTACTTCGGAACATGAAACTACCGACCTGGAAGCGGGAATTAAATCTTTCCAAAGCCCGACATCCAAAAACCTTGGGATCCTTAAATTTGGAACTTAGGTCAGGGTCAAGGTCGACCTTGACCCTAAAGTCAAGAATCTCATAATCACAGAGCAGGGTGCCAGAAACAGGCTGGAGAGAAGTGGAAAAGGGGCAGAACAGGGGAAAAATCCAGATCCAAGTCAAATACCCATTCAAGGTGATTGACATGACCCCAAACCACTTACTCAGAGGGCTAAACCAGTCCAAAATGGAAGTTCTTCCATTTTACAACGTTACATTTAGCCCCCACTTTAGAAATAGTATGGACTCGATGCAAACTCTTGGTAAAGGAGATCGTAAAGAAAAGATAATCTTATTGAAATCAAATGGAAAAAAAAATCCTCAAGCCCCTAAGGACTCAAGTCTTTGTCAACCCCAAGATTACAATAAGAGAGATGTCACCAGTCAAAGAGAAAGAGAGAAGGGGTGGCTATCTTTCCCACTAAGATGTGTGTATCTCACCATGAACCACAAAAAGGATAGGATGGCCCACCAAGTAAGCACTTGATAGTCACCCCATAAATTTTTGCGCCTTCTGGCGGCTTTTTGCATGTATGTAGTGCATCTTCTGATGGCTTTTATGAAGTACCCATGGATCCATATCCTCATATCACCATGGAATACATTTGTAAAATGTGTATCTCTTCAGGATTTAGCAACTTATGTGTGTTATCTTCTAAGGATTTAGCATATTGAATTATAATTGAATGTGTATCTCTTCAGGATTTAGCAACTTATGTGCATTACCTTTAGAGGATTTAGCATGCTACAAAACAAATGGTTAGAACAAAAATGCATAATATAGAATGAGGGAGGCTGTATATATTCCCCCCTCCTTAAGATGACAAAATACATACTATTTTGTCATGTTAAGGAAAGAAAAGAACAAGGATAAATCCTTCTTCAACATCAAGACAATATCCATAGACAACACCCAGTGCAAGCCAAGAAGGTCACAACTCATATGAGGACATGGAAGGGACGAATGCAAAGAGATATCATGCAAGAAGTGAAAAAGTAACCCTTGTGAGGGATAGCACATTATTCAGTTTCCAAGGTGAGAGATTTATCAACCATGGAAACCCAATGTCAAACAATGAAATAGGTTATAATCAAGGAAATAGATCCTCAATGTAAACCAAGATTTTCATGTATGATTGGATATCACATAATAGATAAATACTGCTTAACCAAGGGAAAAGTGGATCTCGAAAAGACAAAAAAGAAGGAGATGGCATCCTTGCCCCCAAGAGTATGAACAAGGATGAAAGGGGACCTATTATATCGCTCATAGCACTATGCAAGACAACGAGCCCCCAAGGATTAGGATAACATTGTTTACATAATGTAGAGCTCCATAATAGGAACATAAATGTTATTTAGAGAAAACATGATTGAAATACAACTCATTGCCACATGATATATAAATAACTTTACTATCAATGAGTTCCCTGATATTATAATGTAAATCTTGACATTCATTAGTAGAGTGATCATGAAATCTATGATAAAAAAAAAAGGAAGAGTATTCAAGTGTGGACTATGTTTCTTTTTGCATTTAGGTCTAGTAATCATCTTAGCACAAACGAGTTTAGGCAAAAGAACTTCTTGGTCAAATTCCTTCATAGGGTCATCATGTTTTGAAGTGTTATTTGAGATGTTGTTAACATTGATTTGTTGTTGAGGATTAAATCCCAATCCATAAGAATTCTCATGCCCCCATTCTGTAAGGGCATTTGAATTCCTTTTTTATGCTTACCACATCCTTGACCATGGAATCCTTGTTTATCTAGTAAATGATAACCAAGACCATAACAAGAAGCCATGTCAGAAGGAGTCAATAGAACTTTAGTATTCAGTATTTCATCACTAGTAGGTTTGACAGATTCATAGTGGGTAGAAGCAGTGAAAAAGTTATTACGAAGGGCATTAGAAGTAGAAGCAAAAGATCGTTGTTCAAACTCTCTTTGTTGCTTCATAAAATCAAGATTAGAAACTTTATACTCTTCAATAAAGGTAGGATTAAAATCCAAGGTTCCCCAATCATCTCCAGGAAGAGCATTAGAGGAAGAAGGATTACTATTAGGAATAGGAGTATTGTGGGTTTGAATATTCAAACAAGGATTGGGCGCATCATCTGCATGAAGTGTATACACCATGTTTTTGTGAATAAACTTGACTTTATGGTGAAGGGTGGAAGGAACAACATGCATCTCATGCAACCAAGGTCTACCCAAAAGGAGGTTAGAATTAAGAGGTCCAAGCATAACATGAAAAGGAGTATGCAGGATGACCGGACCTACTTTGATGGGTAAGGTAATGATGCCCAAAGTGTTCTTATCAATGTTATCAAAGACATGTATAGGAACATTATCAGGTTGAATAGTTGAAAGATCAGCTTTAATTGCTTTAAGAGTGACCATGCTACAAATATTAATCTCAGATCCATTATCAATCAAGGTCCTACAAATGATACTCTTATTGATAGTAACAACAACCATAGGACCATCATATTGATTCTGAACTTCTTTAGAAGGTAAATCCTTTTGAGTAAATACAATGTCAGGAGGACCCGGGGTAGCCTGAATGCATTGTAAGAAGTCATTGGTGTTCTCTTGATTATAAGGTGGAGTGGGAAGAGTTGCTAGAAATTTTTTCAAGGCTTCATGGTAGGTAGGTGAAGTTTGAAGAAGCCTGCATAAAGAAATATTGGCAGGGGTATTGCGCAATTGGTTTATCAAATCATACTCCTTGCTAGGAAGATAGGGTGGAAGAGGAAGAATGGGTTGAGAAGGTGGTAAAGAAGTAGGAACCATTGGATTAGGTTGAGGGTTATTCTATGTGCGATAAGCATGTGAAACAGAATCTGTGTTATCAAATAAATTCAAAGGATCTCTAGGTTTACCCTTAATTGTTATTCGAGGACATCCTTTTACTGTCAACAAAGGTTTAGGATATAACATTCTAGGTGCATCAATGTTGCAAATAGTGGAACATGAAGGTAACCATGCACACACCCTATGGTAAAGGTCAATTTAAGAGGTTTTAGAGGAGGATGAAATAGGAATAGGATCAATGGAGATCTTATTTGAACAATTTTCATCCTCACTTCCATGTACCTCATTAGGGGATCTATCCTCTTTTGCAATAAAAGTCTCATCAAATTACTCAAAACAAAAATCATACATGTTGAACACAAAGTAACACTACAAGCATGAAAAATGTAAATGTTTTTGGTATTTTTAAAGAAATTTTGTGATTTTTATTTTTGAAATATAAATGCAAGAGCATAAAAGAAATTTACTTTTATATGCATGCAAGATCTAACATAAAATGTAAATCTAACACCAAAAAGAAAGAGTTGTCTATCGCGGGTTCACCAAAATGTAATAGAAAATATGGAGATCTCTTTAGATAGGGTTCACAAAAATGTAACATATAAAATGGAAGCCACCAAAATGTAATATCTAAAAAGGGGGTTTCTATTAGAATGTAAGATATGAATAATGATGTGGGATAGCAATTGAATGTATCATTATTATTATTGGATAAATTGTATTGTTGAGAAAGTGGAGAAGGTAATATTGTCGTCTTAGCCCCAAATTTCACAAAGGAAAGATCCACTTTGATCAAACATAAGAAAATGGTTAATGCACAAATGCATCAATCGATCAAAAATAAGAAGGAAGAATAAATCCTTATAATCATGAATAATGGATGAAGAGTATATAATGGAATTCATTGATACCTTAATTGAAATGAATTGAAGAAAAGTACTAACCTCAAAATATAGAAGATCTGTAAAATCCTATTTTTTGATGTCTGTGTCAGGTTTCGGGAAATTCTGCAACCGGATCTAGAACAAAAACACAGAGACAGACAAAACCCAGAAATATTTTCCTTTTCTGATTCAAGTTGATCTTGACCTCTTTGACAGGACACAATTGTTCCCCAAAATGTTCGACCTTGACCTGCACTGCTCCGATGAAAATTCTGTTCACGGATCCCAAAAGTTGGTCGAAAAGGGTATCAAAATCTAATCTAAAATTTGGTGTCCTATACCTATACCTACAAGAAAAAATGGTTTTGTTTGTTGGGGAGGGTTTTGCCTTGGTCAAACCCCGGTTTTGGAATTAACCTTAAAGAATAATTGAAATTGCATAAATAAACAAAGCAAATAAATAGATTCACCTTGCTTGTATAGAAACCCTTATGGAGGATTTGAATCCTTGGATCCACAAGTATGTATGCACCAAATTAATGTAGAATGTAGAATGTAGGATGTAGGATGTCTCAAATCAATTTCTTTTAGATCTTCAACACCAATCTTGAATGGATCTTGGAATAGGAAGAGGCTTGCATGGATGTGGATGGAGAAATCTTTAACAAGAGATCCATAGAGCTTTGAATCCTTCAATGGCTACCAATGGATCTCCTTGATGAATTGAATTCTTGAATTTCTTTGAATGCTTTAATTCTTGAGAGTAGATGCTTGCTTCAATAGATCATGCATATAGTTGTCTTAGATGGTTTGTGCTTATGCTTCAAGTCTTGCCTCTTAGAGAAAATGAGAGGAGAAAGCTTCCTTATATACAAATCTAGGGCACAATCTTCTAGAGAGGCCTACATAGGAGAATTAAATTCCCATTAGACCTATACCCCTAGAAGTGGGCCTATATTAAATATAACTTCAAGAGTCGTTACTTTGGAACCTAAAATAGCTAACTCAGAAGCGGGAATTAAATCTTTTTGAAGCACGACATCCAGAAACCTTGGGATCCTAAAATTTGGACACTGGGTCAAGGTCGAGGTCAACCTTGACCTAGGTCAGGGTCAAGGTTGACCTTAACCCAGAAGGTTGACCTTGACCCTGAAGTCAAGAATCTCATAATCAAAAAGCGGGGTGCTAGAAATAGGCCGGAAAGAAGTGGAAAAGGGGAAGAATAGGGGGAAAATCCAAATCCAAGTCAAAGACCCATTCAAGATGCTTTACATGACCCCAAACCACTTAAAGGGAGGGCTAAACTAGTCCAAAATGGAAGTGCTTCCATTTTCTGATGATACAGTTCCTAAGAGGCTCATATTTTCATGGACAAAAGTTACAGGTGTCATGGTCCCACATCTAGAACAGTTTTAGTCTGCGAGATCTCTGTGACAAAAAATTGCAATTTTAAGGAATATAACCTGCTAATTCATTTCAAGGTGCAAAAATCCTTCTTCAATCTTTTATTTTCTTTTAGATTTGTCATTGAATCAGTCATTTTCAGTCATGATCAATCCCATAATCAATATCCTTCAAAAAGTAATACCAAATTCCCCTTTTGTTTGAGTTATGCATTAGCACCCTTCATCCATTTGGTTGTGCCAATCAAACTTCAACTTAAGGGCTGGATTTGTATTCCTAATGTATACCATAGGAACTTGGTGAGTGATCTCTACTCTTAGCATTTCTCACCATTTTCCTCTATACATTTTGGTGAACCCAACGCTTTCATACATATTACCTTTTGATTTGATAATTGGATGATCTTTACATTATATTTGGTGATTAGATCTTCTTTTCACATCTTTTTTTGCTCTTGATCTTCTTTGTTTGTAATTGTTTATCTTTCTTTTGCATCATAGTAGATCTTATCTTTGCTACTTTCATATTTTGAGAACTAGTTTTGTGTGGTTAATATGGAATACTCTAAATTGGATTGGTGTGTGATTACTTATATCATTACCTTCCTTCTTACCTATCTTTATCAAACAAATGGAGTGAACCAAAGCATGTTGCATTTTCTTACATTTTTATTTCTTCATGTTATTCTTGTGTATGGCATAATGTGGTTAACACATATATCTCTTCATTATAAGGCACATTTCACAAATGTTATCAATGCTTCATGTATGTTTCTTATCCATATTTTAACTAAATGCATTAAATGTGTTAATGAACCTAGTGATACTCCCCCTAGTCTTCAAAATCAAAATCATCCTATGGAAACTAATGTTTGTGATCATTATCAAAATATTCAAAATATTGTTCATGATGTACAAATGTTATAAATTTTGTAGATGATCTTTCTCCAAAAAAAAGACATGATCCACACTCTTCTTCCCAACAAAAAGATAGTAAGGGTGATGATGTTTCTACCTCTCTTTCTCCTATTCATAGGTCATCACAATATGATCAACATGATCAAGGAATTATTGAACATAGCCCTAAAGCCACTCCTAATCCTCCTCAAGCATGTTGTATACCTCAAGACTCAACCACACCATCTAATGCACCTTCACCTTATTTTAACCATAAAGTTTTGGCTAGAATAATCTACCTAGATATCAAATATCATTCTAGGATCAGATTTCCTTATAAAATCCGTTACAACCCACATACTTACAATGGTGCTTTTTCATGTTCCTTTAATTATTCTAATACACATTCTCTTTTTTATTATGTTGAGTTTAGACAATTTGTTCAAGACTTAATTAACAAATGTCTACTTCTCTAACAACATATATTATACATTTTCTACATATACCTTAGCTATTCATTTCCTATTATGTTTCCCTCCATTATGTCAGCTTCTTTGCATAAATATGAGCACTAAGGTAATCATAATAGGATTCTCTCTCTTTCTCTATAAACTTGGGGCAAGGGATAATTTTTTATTCCTTCTTTTAGGGATCCATTTTCTCCCTTTATTAGAATGTTTCTTTTATACAATGACATCCTTGCTAGCATGTATTTTTTATTTTACATTAGGATATTGACATTCTAAGTTGCAAACTTATGTTTGCTTGCAAGTGCATATCTTTTATACATTAAAAACCATTGAGGGAGCTTAATGTGTCTTCCCTTCTCCTTTTTCCTTTTCTCTTTCATGTATCCAATATCCAATATGATCTAGCATCTTTTATAGTATGATATACCTTCTTACAAGGATTTATTGTTTTACATAAGGATTTTCATCCCGAGTTGAAATCTTATGCTTTATTGAAGGTCCATGTTATTAAAGGATCTATCACTTAGGGTGCATATTGGATTTCTTTCCTTTCTCTCTTTCAAAGGATCCTTTATCTCTTTTTTGCTCCTCTCTTTTATGCTACGATGTCCTTTCATGTATGGACTTGCTTGTTCATGGATCTTTCTCCTTCACGAGATTAGTATCCTCCTACAATCTCTTCCTTACTTGGAAGTGTTTATGTTTTATGATTGGGTTGATCAATAAGTATACGTATGGTGACATTATTCCCTATCTCTTTTTCTTTCTTCGAGTTTTTATCATTCTATGACAGTGCATTCTTTTTGCATGAGCTCCTTGTTTCACACTGGATACTAAAATCTTTGCTTAACAACCTATTGCATGTCTTAAAAATGGCATGTCTACCATTTAACAATTATCTTTATTTTCCCTTCCTTGGTGATTTTCTTCCTTTTCATATCTTTTCTAGGTTAAATATGTTTGATTTACATTACATGTGCAACTTATTTTACTTGGAATTGCATATCTTGGGGCTATCATTAAGGGTGTGTTATATTCTATCATGCCTTCATACTTGGGGGGAAAGATTTTTTTTACATTCTTCTCTCTTTTTCTAAGGATCTACTTTTCTTAGTACAATAGCACTTGTTTATCACATGACATTCTTTTCTTGTAAAGGATTGATTGTTCGGATTTGGGATTCTCTCTTATACAAGAGGTGTGCATCCTTGATCACTACCTCTTCTTTATTTGCAAAACCATGTTCTTACTTTTTGATTCAAAGTTTTTTATCCTTCATCCAAAATCCCTATTTCACCTAGCATTAGGGGCTAAATGGGAGCATTCTTGTTCGCATGCTCCTCTTCATCCTAAAGATGTTATTTTTGTTCAAGAAGTCCTCTTGGGGGAAGATGTCTTGCTAACAAGATCTTTTCCTTTCAAGGGTCTCTTCCCACAAGCGACATATCCTTTCACAATTATCTATTTTCCTTAGCTCACGAGATTCATCTATCTTGGCTAAGTTTATTGCATACATTGTTGTCTAAGGATATCTCGTTGTTGATGGAAGTAGGTATCCTTGTTTCTCTTTCCTTATGATGGCATCTATGTTTCCAACATAAGGAGGGGTAATATGTGTGTCCCTCTTTGTATATTAGCACATTTTCCCTTGACTAACTGCACACACGTGCAAATACAGATCCTTGTGGAAGACAATGTTTTTTCACATGGATGATCTCCTTTTTTATCCTTGTGGAAGGAAATCCTTTTCCACATGCCTGATCTCCTTTTGGATCCTTGTGGAAGATAATTATTTTCCACATGCCTAATATCCTTTTTTTAGCCTTGTGGAAGACAAAACTTTTCCACACGTCTGATCTCCTAAGCCACCCCTGAGCGCAAAATATTTTTAAGCCGCCCTTGAGAAGAAAACATTTTTAAGCCGCCGCTGAGAAAAAAATATTTTTAAGCCGCCCCTAATCGCAAAACATTTTTAAGTCTTCCCTAAGTGAAATATTTCTCAAATTTTCCTTCGTGCACATCTCTCTCTCGAGGCAGAGTTGACTAGCATAACACAATTTTCTAGATTTTAATTCTTCTATCTCTATTTTCATGAATCACCTAGCACTACATAGCTAGCCTGCTAGCCTATGGGTTCATGATCTCTCTCTCTTTGCTCTCATGATTTTTCCAGTAGGCTAGATCATGGATTTGGCATCATCTTCTTCATCACTCTCTCCCTTTTCCTTGCGATCACCTATGTTCTTTCAATAGCTTCCCGAATATGATATTAGTGGATGGGATATGTTTGATCAAGGTCTCTTCACTAATTGATTTGGGGTGTTTTCATGCTAGCCCTCTTTTTATTTCTTGTGTGTGTCTGTTGTCTTTGTTTTTCTTTTCTTTTGTTTTTGTTTTGTATCCTTATGCATAGTGTTGAGTTGAGATCCTTTCACTAATACATTTGGTGCCAAATTGCAATGGCAGTGTCCTTGCAGTTTTTCCGTCACAACCTTGTCATTGTCACAATTGTGACGACAAACCATCGCAATTACGACAACAACAAGGTTGTGACGGAAAAATTGCAACGGCACGGCCGTTGCAATTTGGTACCAAATGTATTAGTGTTTGTTTGGGGGCTTGAGGTCCTTAATCTTAGTGATGTTTCATCTCTCTTGTTTGATATGATCATCATCCCTCTCATCTCTTTCTCTCTTTATTCTCTTCCTTTACCGTGAGTATGATCTTGCCTCATACTCCCGCTAAAGTGGGGGCTAAATGTATCAGATCCTAAAAAGTAAGCACTTGATTTGTGCTCAATTTAGGATCATTCTGGGCCCACTTTAGTTTGGTTCCTTTGATTGGGATTTATATTGCACTTAAATGTATACTTTATTAACATATGGGTCCTTGTTTCTTCCCTAATTCTCCCTATTTTTTGTAAAATTGAGGTAGGATCTTATTTCTAATAATCCTCCCCTATTTTCATCCAATTTCAAATTTTCCTCTTCCTTTTTTGGTCTTGGAATTTTCTCCTGACATCAGAATTAGTTGACCTTCTAGATCCTACAAACCTTATAGGCCACACCTTCCAATAAAAAACAAGCATCTTTGTAGAGGGGTGAAGTCAAACTTTGACTGCACTCTGCAGGGGTGTAGCCCAACTTCAACTTCACCCTTGGGTTTTAGATCCCAGATTGGACCTCGGGTCCTATTTGGCACATTCAGCAGGGTTCCAAATCCATGGTCGATTAGTGTAATTTTATTTATAGATTCACTATAAAAGGATATTCCCCTTCTCTTCATTTTGATACATAATACATGAGCTATGATATACACACATGTGTGTCCACAAAGAAACCATTGAGAAAGCAATCAAGCAAAGTATTGAGCATCCAAGTATGAATTCAAGTGGCATTCTATCATTCAAGTCTTCAAGTATTCAAGGTGTCTTCCATAGATCAAGCTTCTTTCCCCATTGAGGCCAAGTAAAGGATTTTCTTGGAAGGACACTGGCATCATTTCTTCATTCCTCAATCATTCATTGGTGATTTACAAAAAATCTTCATAAGGTTTTTTCTTACATTATAAATCCTTTTGGTTTTTGTGTGGAGTCAAAGCTATTGCATCAACATTCTTGATCACATTCAAACAGGTAAGAGTATCTACATTGCATGATACACTTCATTTCAGATCTAATCTATGTTACATGTCAGCATTCCTCACTTCATTTCAATTCAAGATTAATTCCCAAACTTGGGCTTGACCAAGGAAAGCCCCCCTTCCGCAAACAATTTCCCTTTTTATTATGTGTAGGAACAGGTTTCGGGATCTGCGGAGTTGGATTCGGGCATTTTTGGGGTCATCTTAGAGATCAGAATTAGAAAGTACACAGCTGCCAACAGAGGGGTGTAGTCAAATATCGACATGTACCTAAAAAGTTGACTTGTTCCTTAGAGGCTCATATTTTCACAGATTGAAGTTACAGGTGTCAGGGTCCCAGATCCAAAATGGTTTCGGTATGTGACATCTTTATGACCAGAAATTATAGTTTCAAGGCATATAACCTCCTAATTCACTAAGGTGCACAAATACTTCTTCAATCTTGCATTTTATTTCAGATATTTCATTACATCAGTCATTTTTAGTCATAATCAATCCCATAATCAATATCCTTCAAAAAGGAATACCAAATTCCCCTTTCGTTTGAGTTATGCATTAACACCCTTCATCTATTTTCTTGTGCTAATCAAACTTGAACTTAAGGGATGGATTTGTATTCCTAATGTATACCATAGGACCTTGGTGAGTGATCTCTACTCTTAGAATCGCTCACCATTTTCCTCTATACAAAATCTACTACACCCATGGAGATAACATATACTAGGCAATCAAGATGATTATCTCTCATGGATTATGTAATGTTGTGGTATTTTATAGATCAACTAAACATACCACCATCTACAAAAAAAATAGATTGAAACTTTGGAGCTAGATATATCAATCAATTTAAAAAGGTAGTGAACTTATTGTTAATGAAGTTATGATTACTACCTGAGTCTATCGACACTTTTACTCTCTCATTTTTCAAAAAACCACCACTTTGAGTGTTTACGGGACAATAAAACCAACAAGTGCATGAAAAGAAATGATTGGTTGAGAATCTTGTAATTCCTTATCCAATGCCTTATCACTTTCTAATATTTTCTCTTCCACTTCTTCATCATTTGGACCTTCAATATACAATAGTTTCTTTTCATTGTATCTATGTCCTTGATTGTAACTGCTATCACAATTGAAACATAATCATTTTTCTCTCTTATCGTCAATTTTTTGTGGATTCATCCTAGTGGGTTGAGGTAATGGTTGTGTATAAGAGCTCTTATCTTTTATGTTTTTTTATTCCTTTTCACTTATTAGCAAAAAATGTCTCTTCAATTTGTCTTTTCATGAGTGTTTCTTATGACACATCATTTGGTTGGAACAAATGCTCCTCATTTTATGTGGTCCTTTAAACCTCCAAAAAATAATTCCTTCAAAATTTATTTTGTAACGTTCTCCATTCTTAGAGAAAGGGCTCAAATTTTTTTAATGTAATCCTTAACCAAACTAGTTTTCTTTATTTTGGAGAGTTAGCAAAAGTAGTTTTCCGTAAACTTATTTCCATAATGTGCATCTAGTTCCTCTTGAAAAATGACCAAGTGACTACATGACCCTTCTTTCTTTTCTCATCACATAACCAATGTTACCAAATAAATTGGTTATGTTAGAAGTATAATGAACCCATGCTATCTTTTGTTGACTTGGAACATGGTGGAGATTAAATAACTACTCCATTTGGAAAAGCTAATTGGTTAGATTGTTTCAAACAAACTTTCTAATATCCAAGGTATGAATTGCGTAGGAAAATGATTATTAAAGAGATGAAACTTCTTGAGATATAAGTTAAGCCCACAAAATTTAAGTCCAATAAAATAATTATCTTTTGTCCTATTAGAAGAATCTTATCCTTTATACTTCATCCCTTTGATAAGCATTTCCAACTTCCCTAATAAGTCATTCACGTCCCTTTCCAATTTCCTAGATAAGTAATTCATGTCCTTGACAGATGGAACCCCTTCACTCATCTCCTTCCTTATTTAAGCAATATCACCTTTAAATTTGTTTATCTTGTCAGTATAGTTAATACCCTCAATTTCTACATCATCCTCAATGAGAGATTTCCCATGTGTGGTGACATTCTTCTTGCCTCTTATTGAGGAAACCGTCATGATGGAAAAGAATAATTTTGAAAAAATTCACACAAATGAAATCTAAATTATCTAAAAAAATCTACAATTTAATAAAGTCAAAATAACACTAGCCCAAAAGAATCTCCACAAATTTAGTAGAATTGTGGCCTTGAGAGTGGAGTTATTGAAAACCCTAATTTTGTAATAAGTCACTTATTTCTACTCTAATTACTCTGAAATTTGGATTAAAGGTCACACTTCATTGATCTCCTCAAAAATCCGTTAAAAATTAGAAAGAAATGTGCTAAAAAATCTATGAGATATGCGCTTTATACAAATTCAAGGTAGAACCCCTAATTCTATAATAAATTATTCAATTCTACTCCAATTTCTCTAAAAAATGGACTATAGGTGTTTTGATATGTTCTTAAAAAAACTTTTAAAAGTTAGAAGAAATATTCGCTCAAATTTGAAAGAATGTGATTTCTAAAATAACCTCCAAATTTGAAGAAAATGCATTGCCTTCACAGTGCCAAAATCATGTTCAAATACCACTTGTAATGAAATAACTTGCACAAAAGGAACATAATATAAAATATTTTGTGAATGTTCTATAATATCTATATGTAACAAGCCATTTGGAGGGGGGAAAACCTCCAAATAAATCCACTTAGAACACACTTCACAGTAAAATGATATAACAAGACTTACTACCTCCTCTATATACATTACTTATATCTAGGATATAAACCATGTCGACCTAAATATAACTATATAAGCCCAAGGATGACCTAAATAACTAAATAGCAATGTAATAATGATAATATGACTTAATTAGGAATAAGGGAATAATAATTTTACTAAAGAAAACCAAATGTTTTCACAACCAAATACTGTTGAAATCATTAAAATAACCTATCATTTGTTTGATCATTATTTTTTTCATATAAAAGTGTTCAAGAATGAGACACAATTCAAGGATTTTACATATGTTATCACAAAAACTGCATCTATCATTTTCAACCACACACAATAAGCATATGAGAGAATGAAAACCCCTTCTTTTCTCGATAAAAAGGTGATTATAGTGTGTACAATGTCTGAAATTAAACTAGTAGTGCTTTGAAAATTTGAAAATTAAATGTTATTTTAGTCACAAATGATTGATTGTCTAAGTTACGTACAATGGTTATCTCAAGAAAGATCTTAGAGGCTACACTAACTACTCCCTACCATCTAGAGTCATCCTTTGAAGGAAATGTGACTGGTGTAAATGCCTTGGTTGCTAGGTCAAAAGTCAAACTTCATGCTTGGAAATTGCTTTCCCTTGTTTGACTATAGAAAAGCTTTTAGGGTAGCATTGGGAAACTAGATCTTGACCTTTTCCACCTCTTTTCCTCTGTCATGCTCCTACAAAGGCTCCAATACGTTTGCAACTTCTCCTAGATGCTTGAAAATTATTGTCAACTGCTCATAACTAGCCCCTATATGCTTGGAACTATAGTATTGGCCATTAACGTTATTCAAACAACTATAAACTCTGGTGTGCATGTTTATATGACATGTTTTGTTGGAGATGAAGATAGTTAGAACTCCTTGGGAGGTGTAGGAGACCTTCAAAGGAGAGGATTTTTTCACGCATCATAAGTACTAAGATCTCCTTCATCTCCCTGCAACATCAACTCTATTGTCATTTTTTTATATAATCACCTCTTTGTTATCATCATTTTGTAGTATAATATTGCTTGGGGTTTAGAAAAATAGTATAATGACTATGTTTTATTACTCTAAAGTGCACACTTGTCAATACTTTTCATTTGTCACCCTTACCTTAATGTCTATAGTCATATAAATAGAATCCTTTGGGAACTACTCTTGTTAGGTATTTGCATACCTTTTATCATGTACCTTTAAGTTGCCTCATGGTTCCTTGTCTTCTATGCTGTCATCTCTTGGTTGATGTCGAACAACACATATGAATCTTCAAGGTTGTCTTATGGCTATCATCGATTTCATAAGCTTGAAAATGGATCTCACTGACCTTATCCGACCACTGTCACACATATTCATCCATGATATCTTAACATTTCTTTAGATAGGTATATCCTTATACTACTTGTCCATGTTGTTTGATTGTTAGCACTTAGTTTCATAATGTCGTTTCATGTCTTTGACTTGTCACTATCACTGAATTTTAATAACACAAACCTTGCTCATATATGAAATTTTTTCTTAATCTTTATCCTTTGTTGAATGTCATCTTACTAGTTTCTTGTCTATGAATTTCACATGCATTTTGGGGCCAACTGTCCTTATTTTGTTATCATGTCGATTTATGCACTTACCACTATCATATGTCATGCCACATTGTTGAAGAGTTTTCCATATTTCCCCTGTTAATGTCATCTTACTAGCTTCTTGTCTATGAATTTCAAATGCATTTTGGGGCCAATTGTCCTTATTTTGTTATCATTGGGATTTATGCACTTACCACTATCATATGTCATGCCACATTGTTGAAGAGTTTTCCAAATTTCCCTCCATCACTGGGCATGTCTTTGGTCATTAGATCTTCCATAGACTATTTATTTCATGATTGAGATTCATCCTATGATGTAGAGCCTCTTAACATGAATACATTGTCTTCTTAAACTATCCTCTTAGACTGTCCTTTTTTCATTGTATGCTTCCACATGATTGTACCTTGTTGAGTATTAGGAATTATTCATTTCTCCTATTTCTCTACAATCAATGTTCATGTTCAAGCTGCAACATCATAAGGATTGAGGCCTTTAACACACTTAGTATTGAACCCAATCAAGGTACATTCCAAAATGATAAGTTTCACAAGGACAACATCCATGAATAACCCTTGGTATCTCAAGGATAATAGCCTCCGTATTTTCCAGCATAATTACTTGCAAACAATACGTACAGTGCACTTGACATTATCCATCACCACACTTTTCAAAGTTCATTACTGACATTAACAGGTGCATGCTTATCACTCCCGGCTCATTTAAATCCTTGATAGGATATCAAAAATTGTCTTGAGGAATGCCTCTTTGATTTGCATTTTGATTGAAAGGTAAATAATTGTATGTCCATTGATCCATCTCTTACAATTCATACACAACACAATGTATTGAAACATTCCACTATGTTGTCATCTATAACATTTTATAGGCTATCTTTTACGCTTTTTCCATGGCCTTTCGAGGATTGACAGCACTACAACATCATTAGTGACAAAAATGTCCACAAACCATGTATATTCTATCTAATATACTCAAACCCTTTACTTTGAACAACATTCCCTTTAACAAACACATTTTTACTTAGTCATGCACAGGTATACGTTGCACGTATAGGTTATAAGGAATGTTATCATTTTGGCATCCTAAAAGCTTGAGGCATATCAAACTCTAAACATGGAATTATATCTTCTCAAAAGACCAGTCTTTAAGGGTGGGGTTCTATGGGAGGGGCTTAAGCTTTACTTTTGGGGTCACAAAAATTTCGTGAAGAAAAGATTTTTTTTCTATGAAATTATTTGGAATCTTTTCCTAAAAATAGAAGCTCTTATTTAGCCTTGCATTTTCAAGGGGGTGAAAATGGGGTGGGGCTATAAATTGCCCCACCAGCTTAGGAATGTTATCTCCAGGTGTCAAACATCTAAGTTTAGATTTTCATTGAAAATAATTTTGGAGGGAAAAATATTTTTTTACATGTTTTTATCACTACGCGGATTATAGAAGACAAAGATATGCATTCATGAGACCACCAGCTTCTTTAAATTTTGGAGCTTAAACTTTCAAGCTGAATTGGACTGCAAAATTCATGGGACCGCCAGCTTTAAAATTATCCTAAAAAATCTCAAGTAGTTCCAACTCTATTTTTTAGAAAGCCCCCTTCTACAAAATCCTAGAATAACTATCCTTCTATCTTTTAACTATGCATTTATTTTGTTTTATGACTGTAGATTGCCTTCTTTTAATGACTATCCACTAAACACGTAGAATCATTGCTACTTGTAGGTGGTTTGTAGGTGGTTTTTCCTTTACAATGATGATTTTTTTTAAACCCTTAATACTACTATACCTCTTTCTATCTCTATCTTCATAAGGACCGATTTTACATAATAATCTGTCACTCTTTCTTTAACCTCCTTGCATAATATCTTACTTTTTCTGATTTTAATGTACTATCACAAACTTTCTTTGTTTTTCTAACTAATTCATCCTTTCCCTTTCCTTTTGCTCGATCATGATAGACTAATCCTCAATGCCTTATAGTAGTGTCCTACTATCACCCTTTTCTATAAATATTTTCCTTGAAGTGACTATCCTAAGAACTGTCACTTCATGTTTTTCATTTCTCTATCTTTTCGCATGAATGATTTTTGTTATTGCATGGACTATTAACTCCTTGTTTCATGTGAAGTCACTATTATTCATTGAAAAAGAATACTAATCTCATCTTTCATTTCTATTCTTTCTGATAGTGTGATTGTCCTGACACTTGACTTAGTATCATTCAAGGAAAAATATTGTCTTTCTTTCGTCTATGGCATTGCATTTTCATGTGCTTTTACTAATAATCAATTCATAACATTGTTGTTATGGTAAGTCCAAAATGTTTAGAAAACCTAACGGAAATCACACCCAGTCTACTTGAGAGGAAATTCTTATGAGTGAAATGAATATTCTCTGTGAACATTTAACTCTATCATGATTTTCTTGTTGGTTGTAGCATGGCTGTAATGTTTTCTGGAGATATTTCTATGGTGATTTTGTATTTCTCATTAGGCTCTTTGATTGGGTGTCTTTGGGTTGTATAATTTTCCTTTAGTCTTCATGATCACTTGCTTGCCGATAACTATCATCATTGTAGAGGACTATTAAATTTCTTATGACTATACATGCTTCTCACAATATTCTCTCACTAATTTCTAGACTGTGATTCCCCTTCCAATATTGTACCCTGCTTGATGCAATCACTAAGCTATCTTCTATCTTTTCATGGTAATAAATGACTGACTTAATCATGCTATACATAATCCATTAATCATGTTGATGACAAAAAACCACAAAAAATAAAGAGTGTAGATATCTATTACAACAACAAACTTTACAATGGATCCTCACCAAAACTTTGATGGTATACCATAGTCAAGGATAAGGTTTTATCACTATTTTTCAAGAATAGGATAGTCTAGCCTTCCTTTGACATTTCTAACCTTCCCTTTGCTTATTAAAATCCTTTTTACTTACAATCCATTGATGAATCTTACCTTGAGAGCCTATTAGGATCTTTTATCTCATGAGATCATGATTTAACTTCCTCTTTGACTCAAACTTTAAGCTTGTAAGGTATTGATTTTGGACCGATTTTCTCTTTCACTGATTTGTAGCTTTAGCTTCCCTGAACCTATTTCTATATATGCACTTATCCTTACTCATTTCTTGTCAATACACTATGAATATTCTTCTTTCTAGTCATGTTCAATGTTAGTCAATGTTATTTTACCAGTGTTAGACATACCCTCTGATGATGATAATGAATAATAGAAAAGGTATATAGAAAACATAAATCAAGAAAAAAATGAGACCATGGACATTGCTAATACCCATCTGGCCTATATCATATGATAAAAATGGTGACTAAACCCCATTACTTCCTAAACACTCCTTGAATCTTTGCCAGCACAAATATCCACTTTCATACGACACCAAAAAGGTTAGAAACAGAGAATATAACCTACCTTCTATTGATTTTATCCACGTGTATGCATTTGCATGCCATTATGTGGGCTTGAAAACATGTTCTATGAGACTTCTTCAACTCTCTTCCTAAACTTTTCATACTGCATCATTAATTATTTTCTCCTTTTTTGGAACATGTATTATGGTGGGTGAATCTCCTCCATTATTTTTGGTTCGTAGTAAATCTCCCGAGAAACCAGATGTTGCAACTACACCAAAATGGATATTTTCCTTTGGCAAACAGGGAGAATCATTCAAAAATAAGGCTAGATTCCATTAGGTTGGGTTGAATGGAGGGAAGTTTCTTAAAAATAAAGATAGAGTCACTGAGAATTTTCAGGAATATTTTAACATTTATATTTCATGAATTTTGTAGAAAGTTTAAGCTCTCAAAATTAAAGAAGTGGGTGGTCTCATGAATACAATAACTTTGTCTACACTTGAAAGCATTCATTTTCCCTCCAAAAAAAATAATGAAAATCTAAACTTAAATGTTTGATAAGTGGCAGGTAACATTCGAAAGGTAAAGTCACCCGGCCTAAGGAGGGAGCTGAGAAAAGCCAGGAATCTTCCCAGATTTCAGCAAGTTTTAAACTACCCACGGTGGATTTATCTAAAAAGAAGAAGTTGGAAGAAAAGATTTTAGAGTTTTCGCTTACTGTTACCTTGTCTTTAGGCCTGCGGGTGAATTCTGAAACTAAGAACGAAATCGGGGGTAATAAGGATCAAGCCCCAGAGGAGAGTAAGGTGGAAGCTGAGGGTAAGGTGGAAGCTGAGGGTGATCTAAACCAAATGCAAGAGGAAATTAAGAAGCTACAGGCCTGAATTCAAAACTTAAGCTCCAAAAAAGACCTTATGGAGGTTAAGGAGGAAATCAGAGAGTTGAGTGAGAGTGTCAAAAGAATTGTGGAGTTCACTGTCAAAGTTATGCATTCAGCGGCTACGAATCTTTAATTGCTGCACATGGAGAACTTGAAGACCCCTGGGGAGGAAAAGTATGACAGGAAGCTCTTCTAATTCCTTGCGGAGGACTGGTTGAAGCTGATGTATAATGGAGGGGGTAAAAATCCCAAGTAGTTTCTCTGTTCTTTTTTGATGATTTTGTCTGCTAGTTGTTACTAGTGGTCGGTCATTTTGGGCCTATTTTAGCTATGTTTCTTAACTTTATTGGCCGTAAAATTGTTACTTGGTTTCTTTCTTGTGATATTTTATTTAAAAACATTGTTGATAGTGACGTTCACAGACTGGTTACCAACTTTGTGGTGAAGTTGGGGTATATTGGTGTTTACAAGTTGGTTATTAACTTCATCTTGAAGTTGGGGCCTGTGGTTTCTAGTTTGTGGTTTTTTATTTTCAAAAAAGGGATTGGCTGAGGGTGTGTTGACATTGGTTATGTGCTGGTAGCCTGGAACTTCTTGTGTTGGATTTTTTTTCTTGTGGGGTCAGCCCCCTCGTTCTGGCTACTTTTCTTAATCAAAAACATTAGAAATCTAATAGGACAATTTCTAGCCCACCCCATTTTCACATGTTCAAATATAAAAGCCTAAAAATTGGGAGCTCCTATGTTTGAGGAAAAGATTCTAAATAATTCTACAAAAAAATCTTCATAGGAGCCCGCCCTTAAATCAAAACCTTAGAACTCATGTAAGGTGCCCTTCTTTCTTAACATAGAGAACAAAAATTGAAACCTATCATCACTTTTTGAGAGCCAAAACTTATTTGTGTTTGACTTGTCCCTTATTTTGAAAATGAATTAAAACCTTTAAAACATATAGCCTAATAACAAGATGACCAAATAGAACTTGCAACAAGGTATATGGAAGAAAAAAATAATGAGAGGACTCATTGATATGTATGCATAATGAATGATGCCCTTCATTCAAATGATATTAATATTGCATGATTAAAATTTACTTTTCTAGTCATATTTATGACAATAATTTAAGGGTTATATGGGCTAACAAAGCTTCATGATTATCCCAAATATTACTCTTATGAATATAAATAATTATTTAAGGGACTTAATTATGAGATTCCTCAAACATGTGCATAATACATTAGAGGTGCATAGATGGACATATATTTTTTTCATATTATGATTATGACATATACAATTTACTAATGCACTCACTCATTCAAGCATTGTCATGAATTAACATGAAAAAAACTCAAAGAGTGTAGGAAATGCATATGCATGTTGGCAAGTTGACTTCCTGAGGAAGCATGGCTTATCTTGTGTTGTCAATCATGGCAACAAAGTCATACTAAGTTTCTATCAAATATAACTTAGGAGATAAAATTACTAAGTACAGAATACAGAGCAGTCAGACAGATATAGTGAACACTGCAGTCCAGGAAACAGTCCAGAATACAGAGCACAGAAGCCGACAATTATTTTGGTCAGCGTGTATTATTTTGAGGTGCTAAGGCTATGCGCCTTTAGTTATAAGTTTTTTGTGATGTAATTAATGTTGTTATAAACACGCTTGAGCCGACTTGTTTGGAAGCGTTGTATATTTTGTTAAGAGGCCAACTAAGTGTTATGTTTTGGGTCGTGCCTATTCATTTGTAAAGATATAAGTATGTAATGTATTGTTATGTTATAGCGTGCAAGAGAAGTCAATTATTGTGTAAGAATAAGTTACAGAGGGACAGTATAACGAAGTCAAAAGATGATATATCTCTTTGAAGGAGTAAGAGCATCCACGCATACACGGAACTGATCAGACAACAGTGTCACTACAATAGTTCATGTTTGATATAGTGCATATCAACATTCAGAGGGTTGTAGCCTTCATATTATTTGGGCAGTGAGCCATACACCCCTAATAGGGTTTTTGTAAAAGACTCCCAACAGGGTCTGACCTTTAACCAGGTCATTGTACTCAAATTGTAAAGACTGCTTCTAACAGGGCAAAGGAACTTTAACAGGTTCATTATACCTAGTACAATATTTTGTGGGTACTAATCCCCACCGGA
>MU223478.1:472835-490024 GCA_018584345.1 Thuja plicata
TGATATATGTTTAATTGGCTAAAATATAATTAATTGATAAACACTTATTCACCCCCCCCCCTCTCAGTGTTTCTAACAATGCATTCATACTCGAGCATGAGAATTATTAATTTCTTGGAAACAACCTCACACTGACCTATAAAGAGGTGGAGTTATTCTATCTTTGACAATTGTGTCCAAGAATATTATTACTATCACTCATATATAGAAGAATAGGATGAGTGAATCTCAACCCACATTAAGGATCACAATATATCCAAAAGGGCATGGTTATGACACCTTTATCCTTAGTTCACACACAAAAAGGAAGGATAAACGAGATATTCAAGATCTAAGATAGACAAACACAAGGCTAGTTATAATGACAAAAGGCATGACTCCTAACACATAAATTTTGAAACCTTAAAAATACACTAAGTACCACCCAAACTTGGGTAATGGGATTTCAAGATAGACTTTAGGATTAAAAAATCTCTTTGGAAATTTTTTTAAAACCTTGGGAATTTTTCAAGATCAAAAAATCCCCCTTATTGGTCCTAGACCCCCAAAGTTTTAGTTTAATTAAACTAAGTGAATAATCAGTCACCTAGATGGCCCTCAAATCACCCACAAAGTCGCCTAGATCACCCTTGTAAAATAGATTATTCATAATATAAAAAAAAGGCCTTGAATGATCAATGGATTTCTTGAAAGAAATAGAATTAGTTTCAAGAAAAAATAAGGGTCAAACCTCACATTCAAGATTATGTTACCATATATTATAGGACAAGACTCAACAATGCACAATCTAAACTGAGAGGAGGGATGGTCTTAGACCAGGTAATATCAACCTACACAAACAAAAGTGTAATTTTCATATTAAATTGGTTGTATCTAAATAAATCATGTGAGATATTTCATACTTTTCTGATACAATATACCTCATAAAACATTTTTATAAAACATAAGTTTAAGTTTATCTAGGATTCCATTATCTAAAATATTGATGGTACATATCAAATGCAACAAAAAAAGAATTAGCATAGAAACTTCTTGACCACAAAGCCAAATTAAGCAAAAAAATATCATCACTACCATCTAGAAATAGAATTTATATGATAAACATGCATAGCCGCTTATTTTAGTTTCAACTTGAAAGCTAAATTAGATCCACTTATCAATCATTCTAGGATTACCCAATATGCTAAATCTTTCACACTTGAGATGGCATCTATAATAAACACAAATTATAATATCAATGAATTCAAATATAATAGATACAATACAAAACATGTATAGACCAAATAAAAAACACTAATATCCACAATATTACAATTAAGCATTTCTAAAAAGGGATAACAAGCCCCTCCCCCAAATTAACAATTTTCAATAAGCCAAAGTGAAAATATACAAGTTACAAGATACTACAAGAGCTTAACACACCCTTACATGAGTGTCTCTAGGATCCCAAATAGCCCAATTATTTCCAACAACACCCTACGACATGGAACCTTTTGGCTACCACTTTATAGTATGAGGACATTAGCTATGCAGATCAACAACATACACACTAAACAAGTGGTCAAACATACAAGCTGTATATGGGGAAATTAGAACACCCCTCAACATAGAAAGGAAGAATACCAAAATTCCACCCCCAAAGGAGACCCGATTAACACAAAAAGAAGTGCTAATGTGTAACCTTCATAAAGGGGAAAATTACTTGAATTAACTTCTTCCCTTCCCTACAAGAGGGGATTGAAACTAATATGAAAAGGAAAGATATGAAAAGAAAGTGATGAAAACAAGAAATGAAGTTAACTTACCTTGAAAATATAAGTTGAAGACCTACTGGAAGACTGTGTTAGAATCAGGAATAATTAAACATTCGGGAACAAAAACTAAGATATGCAAAACATAGAAACCTAGGAGCCTCAGGACTATGCTGACCTAGAGGGGCTATGAAAACCTGGAGGGTGGATGGTGACATGCGAAAAATCCACCCAAGACTAGGCCAACCTCCACCTAGTCCAGGACCAGAAAAATGAACTGGAACTCTATATCTAGCACTAGAATTGTCATATCTGCAAACAGGAAATGTATCTTTACTATCTGGGGTAGGTCAACTTTGGCTTGCACTTGACTGTTGATGGAACATAAAATGAATCTTGGATCTGTGATCTTCTTCCAAAAGGGTATCCAGATCTGTACTTCAATCTGTCCTAAAACTTGCAAATCTGAGAAAAGGGTGTATGTGGGTGGCTATATAGGGGTTTGCCTTAGTCAACCCCCTGTTTACTTGATTTCCACCTCCACGAATAGATGTTAGGAAATATTGTTGTGTGTGAAGTTCCTGCGAATCTATAATTCAAATCTAGAATGTATAGATTAATGTATGTAAATGCCAAGATCTAACCCTAGAGAGTGAAACCCTAGCATGCAAATATAAATGTGTATGAAGCAACAATACATAGATCTGAAAATAAAATGGAAATCATACCAAGCCTGCAAGGCTAAAGTACTCCAAGTCACCTTCACAATCCATTTTGTACCCCATGTTGATTTCTTGAATGCTTGATTGGGACAAGAATGCAAAGTGAAGAACTCTCTTGCTTCAATGGATGTTTTCAAGCCTTCTTGTTTCCACCTTTAAATTTCACTATGTCAAATTGGGATGTCCACACAAGCTTGTATCATCATTATTATCATTATCAAATGAATCAGTTGAGTGTGAATTTGTAGTGATTTCAGGATTCCACCCCACAAGGGCCGACTGCACAAGGCGAGAAGCCTTTAAATTTTAAATGGGCCTAGGATCCTAAAAGGGCTATTCCTTAGGGCTAGGCTAACCTTAGCCTAGTCCCTAGGGGTAGGATGACCTCTACATACCCCTTATGTGTACACCAACCTCAGCCTAGTCCCTGGAGGCATAGTCTTCTAGAGTTGTCTCAGTATTGTAAATAAAAGTTAGTTCGGGGTTGGAGAAAGAGATGAGCGGAAAAAGAATAGTTTTGGGATAAAAAAGCGCTTTGAAAGAGGAGATGAAAAATGAGGACACATTTTGGTTAGGTCCTACCTCAAACTTTGCACCAAAGAAGAGGGAAATCAAGGGGGATTTTCTAGATCCTACCCTTATTTCACCTAGGTGAGATAGGTGAGATAAAAGAAACAAGTCCAATGCATCCTAAATGCAAGTGTACCATGCAATCACACTAAATGGGTGCTAAACCATCATTAAATTGAAGTGATTCCAATTTAGGATGATACATTTATCCCCCACTTTAGTGGTATATGACACTACGTGCATATGCAAGCTAAAGTAAGAAAACATTTAGTAAAGAAAAAGGATATAGCCAAGTCCACAACGCATAGAGTCTGCAAGAAACTGTTAGTAATCAAATCCTACAAAACACGTGTTAGTAATAATCAAAACCACTTAGTACTTACTAAGGGTTGATTCAGCGAAGTTCACAAGTAACTATATGCCCCCTGGTTTGGCTTGCTAATTTTAGAAAAGGTGAAACAAGGTGACATATTTACCATGATGAACTGGAAATGCAAAATGATGAGAAACAACTTTCCAAAACTATTTAGGAACTTTCCTATATGCATTTCGGGAGCAACATTATTGAATCACAATTCCAACGCTCATAAGGACATAAAAATCAAAGTTACCTAGCTCAAGTTATGATGAAATAATTGAATGTCTATTCTAAATGCATGTAAAAATTTAAAAGGGGTGTGATTAACTCGCCCAGTAAGATTTGTGTGTCTTACTGTGAACCAAACAAAAAGGCATGTTGTAAAAGGAGATGGCTTTTAACGATCTAGCAAGTTTGGGTGCATGGTATTCAACCCATCGAGGATTCACCCTGAAGAAACTCTATTTCCAAAATAGCAATCCGTAAAATTTGATTCGAGCATAAGGATACATGTGTGTCCTTAAGGGATCGAAAAAAATGAAAATGCAAGGATCAAGCCTTCTAGATTATTAGCAATCCAAGAAGGGATTCAAAGGAGAGGATTGAATGGTCCAACGGGTTTGTGTTCCTTATAGTCAATCCCATAAAAACTATGTTCCTTATGGTGGATTTTCTTGTGTGTTCACATGAGGATAGCTCAAATGGTCTAGAAAATTGTGTTATGTTAGTCAACCAAACCTTAAAAAGGAAGAGTAACTGGCCCCAACATATTGTATTATGCTAGTGTACTCTATCTGCTAGTAACAAAAAATAATATTAAGGAAAAAGAGAAACAAGGATGAAGCATATTTCAACATCAAGACAATATCCAAAAGCAACACTCAGTCCAAGCTAAATAGGTCATAGCTCCTATAAGGCCATGGAAGGGACGAATGCAAAGAGATACCATGCAAGAAGTGCAAAAGTGATCCTTGTGAAGGATGACACATTGTTCAGTCTCCAACATAAGGGATTTATCTACCATGAAAACCCAATTGTAAATAATGAAAAGGTTTACAATCAAGGATGTGTATCATTAATATAAACTAACATTTCTATGTATGATTGGATGTCACACTATAAATAGATATTACTTAACCAAGGGAAAAGTGGATCCTTATGAGAATGAAAGAGAGATTGACAAGACTATTCATGATTGAAAGGGGACCTATTATGTCACTCACAACACTATTCATGATAATGAGCCCCCAAGGAGTAGGCTAACAATATGACATAGTGTTTCGCATCATAATAGGGACTTAGATATTATTTAGAGAAATCAGGATTGAAATATAACTCATTGCGATATGATATATGAATAACCTCACTATCAATGAGTTTCTTAATTTTATAATGTAAAGCTTGACATTCATAAGTAGAGTGATCACGATATCATTGATACAGACAAAAAGGAAGAGTCATAAGGTGTTGACTACGTTTCTTTTTGTGTTTAGGTTTAGTAATCACCTTTGCAAAGAGAATTCTAGGAAAAATCACTTCTTGATCAAAGAGAGATGTAGAAGAAGTGTTAGATAATGAAAGAGAGGGTGTGGACAAGGGAGGAAACTCAAAACTACATGCTTCCATAGGTTTCTTATTATTCTCAAAAGTTTTTTGCACACATCCTGAATCATGCTTTGAAGTGTCATCTATGATGGTATTAAAATTATCTGTTTGTAGCTTCTTGTAAGGATTAAATCCTAATCCATAAGAATGCTCATGCCCCCTATTTCCTAAGGTTAATTGAATTCCTTGTTCCTATTTACCACATCCATGGCCATTGAATCCATTTTTCACTAGTAAATGATAACCAAGATTATAACAAGAAGCCATATCGCACAGAGTCAATGAAGCTTCATTAGTCACTATGTCATCACAACTAGGTTTAATAGGTTCATGATGGATGGAAGTAGCGAAAAAATTGTTACAAATGTTATTAGAAAGAGAATTTGTCTGATACTTAGATTGGATGAATTTCAGGTCTAAGACTTTATATTCTCCAATAAAATTGGGTGTGAAATCTAAAGATCCCCAATCGTCATCTGAAAGAGAACTAGAGGAAGGAGGATCATCATTAGAAATAGGAGTATCATTGGATTTATTATTCAAACAATGATTCATTTTATTATCCGCGTGAAGAGTGTAAATCACATTGTTATAAATAAATTTGACTTTTCAATGCAGAGTTGAAGGAATAGCATGCATGCATATTATGTAACCAAGGTTTGCCCAAAATAAAGTTGTAATTAAGAGGTCCAGATATTATATGAATAGGAGTATCCAAAATGACCAAACCTACCTTAATAGGTAAAGTAATGATGCCTAAGGTTTTCTTAGAAATATTATTAAAGCCTTGTATAGGAATGTTATTAGGTTTGATAGTTGAAAGAACGGCTTTAATTTCTTTGAGCATGTCCATACTACAAACATTAAGCCCAGACCCATTATCAATTAAGGTCATATAAATGAGGTTACCATTGATAAGGATAGCTACCTATAAGAGCATCATATTGATCTTGAACTTATTTTGGAGGTAAATCATCTTGAGTAAACACAATTTGAGGAATAGTAGGCATAGCATGCATACATTCCAAAAAGGAATTAATATTATCTTGATTAGGCGGAGAAGGCAGAAGATTTGATAAAGCCTTTTGCAATGCTTCATGATAGGTAGCTAAAGTTTGAAGAAGCTCCCATAAAGAGATCCTAGCATGAGTAGTGCATATAATGTATGAGCATCCTGAGGTAGTTGGCAATCCTGCTCAACCAAAAATATGTTTTCTTTTGTTCTTTAGCTTATTTGGAGACTGCTCGGTGAAGTACTCTATTTCTTGGGTTTCTGTCGCTCGGGCATGCTTGTTTGCTAGTGCTCGGGTTTTGTCACTCGGGAATGCTTGGTTTCTATTGCTCGGGTTTCTGTCACTCAGGCATGTTTGTTTTATGTTGCTCAGGTTCTGTCACTCGTCTATGTCTTCTGACACTCAGGTTTTGTTTACTATTGCTTGAGGTGTTCTTTTCCCAAGTCACTCTAGTGCTTGATCATGCTTGGCCGGAGAGGTTTATTTTGGAGTTGGATCTAGTGGCTGACTTCTTCATTGGATTTCCATCATAGAGTTAATGGTGGATCTCTCATTAGAGTTTGTGTGGACCTAAATCTGGTGGATTTAAGGTCCGTTGTAGCTGACTGGTGCATTTAATATTTGTTCATTGTGGATTGTAATGGCCAACTGACATTTAATTATTTTTTCTAGAAAGTTTGTATAAAAGGAGTCTAGGTTGATGTTTTAAGGGATACACAGGAAGGGAGAAAATAGAAGAGTAAGCTAATAAGTTGAAATTTTGTAAATTGTTGCAGATAGTTGTAAGTGGGTAGATAGAGACTGTAGATTTCTTGGTGTCTTATAAGCACAAGTTCAGATCTAGTTTCTTCCACTCATCTATAAGATAGATGGATAGAGTTGGATCCTGTGACATCTTGTTGAATCTATTAATGTAATTGGCCCTAAGCGAGAAGGCCTTACAGCTTGACATGTTGCATGTAATTGGAATTCTGAATTAATATAAAGTTGATATTGAAATATTGTGTGTTGAGTTGTTTCTGATGTGTTCTTGTTGTTTGGCTGCAAGTTTGGACAGTTCTTTATTGGATCCTCTGAGCTTAACTGCATCAGCATAATTATTCAACCAAATCATACTCCTTTCCAAAGGAAGTAGGTAATCTAGGTGCTGAAGGAAGCACAGGTTAAGAAGACGGTAAAGAAACTAGAATAGTAGGTTGAGGGTTATTTCATGTATGATAGGTATGAGCTATTAAATATTGATCATTGAAAAAATCTAAAGGATCTGTAGGTTGGCCTTCACAATTATGATAAGCTCGTTCTGAGTACTTTAAGGATTATATCATTTAACCTTAATCATAGGTGTAGTGAAATTTTGAGGAAATCTCTTGATAGTTATCATAGGCTTGTTGACTATCGTAGGTTGAGCATGAATATTAACAACATTAACTTGATCAAGCTCCTTATTTTTCATAGAATCGTCACTAGAAGGGGGAGAACTAAGAAAATTAAGAATGATATGATCCTCTTCTTCCAAGTAATCCTCATAAGAGGGATTAGTGGTATCCTTGAATGCTTCATCCCTAGAAGGAGGGTCAAATCAAGGTAAGGTGACATTAATTAAAGTATTTATAATGTCCTCCTCTTTCTCTAAAATATCCTCATAAGGGGAATATATTTTAGGAGAAGAGTCACCATTATATATGAATGTGTCATCTCTAGAGTGGGTAGGAAAAATGTCAACCAATATATCTGCTTCTAGAGGAGGGGAATAATCCATGTTCTTATCCAAGGGCTCATCAAGGGAAGGAATATTGTATTGAAAAAGGGACACTTAAGGAGATGAATAATCATGACCTAAAATCACTTCATAAGGGAGAGGGTAATCAATACCCATATCCAAGGGTTCATCCCAAATAGGAGAATCATCATGGGTAGGCTCATCTTTATGAATGAAGCACACTATAGGTGAGGAATAATCATGGGTCACTAAAGATTTATCCCTAAGGGGGTGAGAAAGAAGGATAGATAAAGGATTTATCGCTTGTATCAAAATGTTTTCATAGGAGAGATGCATTTTAGCAGAAGGGTCAACATTTTCTTTCAAGATCTCACCATTTGGAGGGAGATTGAAAGAAAAAGATCAAGAGAAAGGAAAGTAAACAATAATCCAAGAGAGATATATATGAGAATATAGTTACCATAAGAAATGCAAAACTAGGAGCATACACCAAAAGAGCTAACAAGGAGATAAGAAGTTTTGAAATAGGTCACTATGTTCATTAGTCACTATATCTCACAACTAGGTTTAATAGGTTCATGATGGATGGAAGCTATTTCATCTCTCATTCATTCAAACTATCGTAGGTATTTTTCAAAACAGCCCAAGTTACATGTGTTGTAGTACAATTAGCTATTAAAATATACAAATCAGGTGTTAGAGAGATTCTAATTAGGCCAAGTACCTCCTTATTTTTATAATTCCAAGCATAAATGTCAGCTTGAGGTGTAGTGGCGGATGGAGCAGAAGAAGGATTCGTAGAAATATCTAACATGTGTTTAAAATGAAAGATAAATGAAATATGAGTTTTCCAAGCATGATAATTATAATTGTTTAACTTAATTTTAGGAATCAGTGTAGACATGATTGCACACGAAGTGGAAAATAAAGAATAAAAAAATGTTAGGATTGGACAATGTCAACTAAGAAACAGTGATTAATGAACGTCTAATAATGCTAAAATGAAGTTAACATTAAAAAAGTTTTGAATAGTAAAATATAAACAATAAAAAAAATTGTTAAAAAGGAAAATTAATTCTAAAATGAAATTAAAAAATCTTATTATATTATTGAAATAATATTTAAAACATATGGAAGCTATTAAAAAAATTGATTTACATCTATTTAAAAAATATATATTATAAGAATTTATATAAAAAATTCATTAAAAAAATTAAAAACTATATACTTAAACTATTGAAAAACAATTTTAGTTAAACTATTTAAATAACCAATTGTTTAAGAAAATTTTAAAAGGAGTTCAAACTAATAAAAGAACGTTATGAACGGTCAACTATATTAAAATCAATGTTCAACAAGATGTCAAACGATATGAAAGAGTGTGTAGGAGGAATGATTGATAAATGACAAATTTAGGTAAACTGTTGCAGTAGGGCAGTGATGACAGAAAATGGTTGGAAGAGGATAAAATCTATGATAGAGAACCAAAATAGATACTTTCTCAAACAAGCCAAATCAACATTAACCTAAATCAAAATCTCCACAGAGACTGACCTCAAGTGCAGAGAAAATGGCTCAAAGAAATAGTTGGCAAAAATAGGAGAGTCTAACTGAGAAGAAATGGTTCTGATAGGACAGAGGGAAGACCAAAGATAATGAGAGATTAGAATCTTATGAGGAAACGCGAGTGGATAATTGGATATGGAGAGGATTGAAGGCAGTCTTTGGAGGTTTCAGAGAGATAGTTAAGCTCAATGTGGAGAGGTAGAAAGAGCGGCCTCAAACTTGAATTGAGATGCATTAAAAAGGTTATTAATGGGAGGGAAGCATTACAAGAGGAATGGAGTTGGAGTTGTTGAATTTATAATAAGAAAAAAAAATAGAGATATGTTATGGTTTAACGATGCTTGATTGTTTCTATCCAATGTGCTATCTTGGGTTTGAATTCAGCCAAGAGGAAGGAGAAAAAAGAATATGTGAAGTCGTGTGAAAAAAGAACGAGAGGGATTGGTGGTTATGGGAGGCAGAGAGAGGGAGAGGATATGAGGCAACATTCAAAGAAAATAGATATGAGGCAACATAAGTGGAGCGTGTGGACAGTGGTGGGTAAGAATAGGCTACGTGAAACTCCAATGGGAATAAATTAAGTAGAATGATAGTGTTTGGAGTATGAAAAGGCAGGTAGCGCTAGGAAGAAACGTAGACAATGATGCAAATGAACAGAGAATAGCAACTTTTTCTAAAAAGATTTATGAGCAGAGATATATGATAAAAGATATAGTGTTTATAAAAAATAGAGATAAAAAGAAGGATTGAAATATGCCTATTAAAAAAAATAATGATATACAGATTAGTATAAACTTGCAAATGCAAATAGTGAGAAATGAGATAACTCTCAGAATATACAAAGAGATGTAATCACAAATATTTAAAATAAGCCTGCGAGAGCTTAAAAAAAAAACCTGCAAATAAAGTTATATTTTGTTAAAGCCTGCAAAGAACATGAGACAAGGAAAAAAAACTTGAACCTTGTAGTTTCTCGACAGAGGCTGTGTTTTTAAAAAATAAAATGAAAACTCTTTGGCGGAAAGCCACCCAAAGAGGTTTAGAAACTAAAGAAAATGGATATACAAAAAAAATTGCAAGCACAAATGAGTTAGTAAATGAAACTTCAATATTTTCTCTTAAAAAAAGTCTCCAACAAGGTGTGCTCCAACAAAATAGTAACCTTCATCAACATTCACTCAAAAAAGGGATTAGTTACCAAGCTCACATACCATGAAAGAAAAAGATAAAGAGAAAGGAAATTAAACAATAATCCAAGAGAGATATAGATGAGAAGATAATTACCACAATAATTGCAAAGCTAGGAGCATACACCAAAAGAACTAACAAGGAGACAAGAAGTTTTGAAAGGGGAAAATAAAATAAAAACCCATTGTGAGAGAGAGAGAGAGAGAGAGAGAGAGAGAGAGAGAGAGAGAGAGAGAGCTCATTTACAATAACTTCAAGAGTAGAAATGAGAAAGAGGGGAATCTCTTAAATAGAGATGAGCAGAGGAGTTACTAAGTAACTCACCAATCTATGAATGCCAACATCCATAATAGGTGTGTGCAAAGTGTCAAAATCATCTTAAGGGGGATGAGCTAAATTTCTTAATAAAGGAATTACAAGAAATGACATGTCCTCCCACTTGGACTAGAGGAAAAAATACACGTACAGATTCCATAGAATCTCCTCATTAAATAAATATAGGACACCTTGGTTTATCCTCAAATAAATAAATAAATACCACCAAGGAAAGATTAATTATTCTAACAGGAATTCTTTGAAGAAATGGACTCTTCTTGCACTAATTTGTTTCCATTTATGGTATTTGAATTAGGAGAGATATTAGCATGACAATCAAGAAGTAGACTATCATCATATGCATGAAAAGAAACATTTTGAAATTCATAAAGGAAACTTGAAATTGAACTACCGATGGATGATAACAAATCCATTCAAAAATGCCTCTGATGAAATGTTTTTGTATTTTCTTGAATAAATGATATGCAAGAACATAAAAACAACAACTATTTTATCATGCAATAAAGTAAAAGAAATTGTTTTGTTCTTTTTTCAAGATAAATTCTAAATCTAACTTAACCACAACAAAAGGAATACAAGGCATGTAAGGTATGAGCTCACCAAAATGTATATGGTGAAATTGGAACACCCCACAACATATGAAGGAATAATACCAAGATTTCACCACCAAAGGAGACCCGATTAACACAAAAAGAAGTGTTAATGTGTAACCTTCACAAAGGGGAAAATTACTTGGATTAACTTCTTCCTTTCCCTACAAGAGGGGATTGAAACTAATATGAAAAGGAAAATTATGAAAAGAAAGTGATGAAAACAAGAAATGAAGTCAACTTACCTTGAAAATACAAACCTGAAGACTTGTTGGAAGACAGTGTTACAATCAAAAATAATTTGGGGTTCGGTATCAGAAAACTAAGATCTAAAAAAACCAAAAACGTGGAAGCCTCAGGACTATGCTGACCTAGAGGGGATATGATGACCTAGAGGGTGGATGGTGACATGCATAAAATAGACCTGGACTAGGCCAACCTCAGCCTAGTCAAGGACCAGAAAACTAAACTGGAACTCTATATCTAGCACTAGAATTGTCAGATCTGCAAACAGGAAATGTATCTCCATTATCCAATGTAGGTTGACTTCGGCCTGCACCTGACTATTGATGGAATAGAAAATGAATCTTGGATCTGTGATCTTCTTCCAAAAGGATTTATGAATCTGTACTTCAATTTTCCCTTCTGAAACCTATAAGTCTGGAAAAAGGGTGTGTGTATGGGTGGCTATATAGGGGTTTACCTTAGTCAACCCCTCATTTTTATGATTTCCACCTCCATAAATAATTTTTAGGAAAGATTTTTGTGTGTGTAGTGCCAATAAATCTAAAATTCAAATCTATAATGTATATCTCAATGTATGTAAATGCCAAGATCTAACCCTAGAGAGTGAAACTCTAGCATGAAAAAGTAAATGTGTATGAAGCAACAATGCATAGATCTAAAAATAACATGAGAATCATACCAAGCCCCTAAGGATGAAGTACTCCATGTCACCTCCACAATCTATTTTCTACCCCATGTTGATGTCTTGAATACTTGAATACTTGATTGGGAGAAGAATGCAAAGTGAAGAAATCTCTTGCTTCAATGGATGTTTTCAAGCCTTCTTGTTTCCACCTTGCAATTGTCATATGTCAAATTGGGATGTCCATGAGAGATTGTATCATAATTATTATCATTATCAAATGAATAATATGAGTGTGAATTTATAGTGATTTAAGGATTACACCCCGCAAGGGCCGACTGCACAAGGTGGGAAGCCTTGAATTTTGAAATGGCCTCGGGATCCCCAAAGGGTTGTGCCTTAGGGATAGGTCAACCTTGGCCTAGTCCCCAGTGGTAGGTAGACCTTGACATACCCCTTAGGGATAGGCCAACCTCAGCATACCCCTCAAGGGTAGGTCATCCTTGGCATAGTCCCTAGAGGCACAGTCTTCCAGAATTATCCTAGGATTGCAAATAACAGTCAGTTCAAGGTTGGAGAAAGAGATGAGAGGAAAAAGAACAGTTTCAGGAAGAAAAAACACTTTGAAAGAAGAGATTAAAAAGGAGGAAACCTTTTGGTTAGGTCCTACCTAGATATTTTCACCAAAGAAGAGGGAAATTAAGGGGGATTTTCTAGATCCTACCCTTATTTCACCTAGGAGAGAGAAAATAAATAAGTCCAATGCATCCTAAATGCAACTGTACCATGTAATCACACTAAATGGGTGCTAAACCATCACTAAATTTAAGTGCTTTCAATTTAGGACAATAAACAAACACAACTAGAAATTAAAATTTATGGTACTATCAACACCATAACAACGTACACAAATATAGGATAAACTACTTCAATAAAAAATTATATGACGCAAAGGGTGAGACACTAGGACTAGAATAATGGAGTGGTATCAATATGGCCATGAGACCATGCAATGTGAGATGTGCACCCCTTTATCTTATATATAGAATTCCCTCACCATATTCTATTTAATCATTGTTAATTATAGCCAACCATTTACATTCATTCCACAACTTTTTTAAAAAAAAATTATTTCATTGATCTTATGTGTTTTTAGCCCAATTAATGTAAATATCTCATCCTATTTTATATTCTATTGAGCCCTCATCATGTTTATATGATTCAGATGAAAATAAGAGGCCACTAATAGTGATGAAAAGGTCTAATAACATGAAAAATGAGGTTGAATTCCTAACCTCACATTTTCTTAAGGTAAGAAATCATATTTTTATGATGATTCTTTAAGTTCTAGAAAATATAAAGTTAAAAGATGGACTCAAAATAATATTTACTATTTTCAAAGTAGTGAACACCAAGAAAAACATTAAATCTGCCATTGATAAATGCTTGAAAATTATTTAATTTTTTAATTATACAAAATAATAAGAAAACAATAACATCCATATTCACAAAAAATGCACAAAAACACACTTTTAGTTTGACGTATTGTAGTGTCCTAAATTGTATCCATGTATAATTTTGGTCCTTAGCTAGGTGCCATTTTAGTTCCCAAGGCTTCCATGCCTATTATTCTTGCTCCAACCTCGATTTCGTGGATACTTCCAGAATTCTCATATCAAAATTGACCCCTGACCCAAATCTAAGCCCAAATTGGCCTATATAGGGTGTCTAGCTAGGTATGTAGCAAGTCCACTTGCCCTAGACCTTGGGAGTCACCCTATACCCCATAAATTGGGCCCAAATTTGAATGGTGTAATGATCTTTTTATTTTAGTGGGATTTCTAAAGCCCTGTCAACCTCCTTCGAGTTTACAGCCCCAAAATGGCTAGGTAAGGAATAAATTCAAAGCTAACTCCCTCATTTTGGAATCCTATTCAATCACACATACATCTCTTATCATTCGATTCATTCAAGAACTCAAGCTATCAATTCAAGGAGCATTCAATGCAATTAAAATTCATTCAAGAAATGGAAGATAAGGAGTAATGTATAAATCTAAGCATGTGTGAAGATATTTATGTTCATCCTATCCTAGATCCAAGGTCAAGACATCAATAACACTTTCAAAAATCTTCATGAGCGATTTTTCATAATGAAGGTTTGTGAAGGTATAAGCATCTTATCAAGCCTCTTCTTGATAAAATCATGCTTCCTTTTCATGCATTTCTATTTTGATTTCAAGGTTAATTCCTTAATAGGGGTTTGACTGAGGCAAACCCCTTCTTACCAACAATCTCCCTATTTTTTGTGTGCAAGTGATTGGTGGATCAACTGCAAAAATGACTACAGGAAGATCTAATAAAGAGTTATAAATTTGCAATATTTTCATCAGATTTTTCTAGGTACAAGACATCTAGACTCACCATAGACCTCCAACTTGCCCCAAATCCTCCTAGTTGTCTCGTACTTTCCATTCTAGACTAAAATTTGTATCATAGGTCAATTGTTTTAGATTTCCATATCTTGTATCATAATTGGGTTTACAGTTTGTTGTCTTCCTACAGTCACATTACTTCATGTTTCCTTCCCTCTTTTCCCTATTTCTTGCATTTTCATTTTTCAACTCAAGTGAAGGAATCTTTTCATTCATTTAGTGCTTAAGTCTCCTAGAGCCTAGCGGGTCATATTCCTTCAAATGTATGATAGAAGATGGGTGTGAGCTTCCTAGTTTGTCCATTCATCCTAGTGATTATCTCTCACTTATAGATGATCCTACTTTCTTTCATTACATTTTGGTGAACCTGACGTCCATACATTCTAATTTTGATTTGGTATCTTTATCTATTTTTTTATTCATTTCTTTGTTACATTTTGTGCATTTAGAAATCTTGTCACATATTCTTCTTTTTTGGATGATTATATTTGCATGCAATTCATTAGGTTACATGTTCTTTCATGTTAGATCTACTTTATATTGTTACATTACTTTATTGCTATGTTTAAATGATCAATTTCTTAGTACTTTGCATTGTTTAGAAATTCCCTTCTAGTATTTCATGGTGTATGAGTTTTATCACCTTAAGCCTTACACATAGCATCCCCATGAGAAGAATTTATAAACTTATAGATTCCCTAAAAGGTGTAGATCATAAGTCCTCTAATGTATTCCATGTGAATGTAGGTGATACCTCTATGCCTACAAATGAAATTTCTAACATTGTTGAAAATCAATCTTATCACACTTCACATTATGATGATGACTCCATAACAAGAGTGTCTCCTAGCCAATTGAAAAATATTATTGATGATTTGGAAAATCTTGAACACTGGACGGGTCAAGAACATTATAATACTGAGGGTATCCCCTTGATCGAAGGGTTGAGAAGGATGGTTCCAAATAATTATAGATATTGACTTATTGTTTAGCATATCCCATATTATTAGTGAAAATATTAGGTCTAAGAAAATTTGTTCCCAAGCTCTTAATCTTCCCAATCCTAATACCAATGTTGAGAATTTCATTGCTATTCTAACATCCTTACCTAATGAGCCTACCTATAATCCACCTATCATGACTATATCTATTCAAAACATCAACCCTACATATGTTAGTCTTGGATTAATTCCTAATCCTAACATACATCCTCCCATAAGTGTTCCATGTATTTCACAAAAATTATTCAATCCTACTTACCACAATGTCTCATTATCATATTCCAATGCTCTACCCATTTACCATAATATTACATATCCTTTATTATCCAAATTTTCCAATACCAACATATCTAATGAAACAACCATCAATAACCTTTCCAAAAGTATTGTTTCATCTTTACAAAAACATGTGTTTCCATCACTTAATTACAATACAACATCCCTACTTGAGACATTGATAGCCCATTATCACATGAAAAAAATCATACTATTATCCCTCAATACATAGAAATACCTACCTTGGAGACATACAATAGAAATATGATCCCTTGACTCATGTGAAAACATTTTAAACCTTGTGTTTGATGAAATTATTTTTCCATTAGTATACTCAGAAGAAAAACACAGTCAGAAAGCATTACCGGCAGATAGCAGGCATCACCGACGAACCATAAGCAGTACCGGTGAAATGCAACCATACCCGACAGCACAAAGAATTTTTGAGAAAAATGCTAAGTATAAATGTGACAAGCTTCACTGAAGAACACAAGCATTACCGGGGAACACAAGCATTACCGGAAACACAGTTTCAAGAATCAACCCGACAGGAATAGAAAAGCATACCCAACAACATGTTCAAGAAGGAACACTGACGATCAAGAAAACTCACCATCAGAACCGACAGATAGATCAAGAACCCGCAATTTGTGGATCTAAGTTTTACACGTCGATTAAAGCAATGTAAATCTATTTATAGATTTTTATTTTTGTTTTAAATCATATTAGATGGTCATGCATGCTTTATGTAAATGCTTTAAAGCATCCTAACGGATCAAAAGCATATCTAACTACAGATCAAGATCAAGTTATATATCTTGAATCTAGAGTTAACGTGTAAATGCATGAATCAAGAATTGAGCCTAGATTAGTATAAATAGATGTTCATACTCATTTGTAAGAACATGAATTCCTAATAATTGATAGCCACGAAGAGCACCTAAGGAGCAGAAGGCAGAATTCATGCAAAGAGCAGAAACAAAATACATCAGTTAATGAGAACACACAGAGACTATCAACGAGTAGATAAAGGTAATACTCAATCATGGAAGGATGATTAACATTATTTTTGGAGCTTCATAGGATTTGTTTTATCAGCAATTGAAGATTGCATTTATCATCAGATCAAAGACTTATGTAGTTGCATTCTAACAAGTGCATCACATCTAAAATCCTTTTGTAGAAGGTGGA
>MU223478.1:494818-516200 GCA_018584345.1 Thuja plicata
CACTCAAAAATTGAGTTGGAAAATGAAGAAGTGCAGATCACAGGTCAGAAACAAACAGATGTTATAGATGAAGATTGGTCAAAAGATGGCCAACATGATCAAGCACTGAATAGTCCCATCCACATTAGCTTGGAGGATGAAGAAGTTGCCAAAGAAGATCTAAAAATTAAGGGTAACTTAGATGTGGATATTAATGATGAATCATGGTTAGACAACATTGTCAACACCAATACAGGTAAAGACCCTGCAGTAGAAATCCAAAAAGATGAAGACATCAATGCTACTGCAGAGGGTAAGACCAATGAACAGGATAAGGCTATTGACACTGCAACTATCAATACGCCAACTAATATGAATATATTGATAGATGCTATCAATATATAGTCCAGCCAGGACAAATCATCTAAGAAAGATGATGATATACCCAAAGATATGGGTGCAGATGAAAATAAAGGGGCATCAAACACTCCAAGGGATATCGATACAGAAATGAAGGATGCCACTGATGAAAAGAAAGAGCAAGAGGCAAAGACAACGACAAAGGACACATCCAAGCAGATTGAAAAATGAGGAAAGAGTGAGGAAGTAAAGAAAAATGAGGACATGAAACAAAAGGAAGATTCATCTGTTGACACACCAAAGGATCATGAGGAGACGTCTTCACAAAACCGGTTGGTGATCACAGAACAAGTACAAAAGGATGCCTCAACATCTTTACACTCACCAACAAAGTCTACACAATCAGAGGCTTTGCGGATGGTATTACATCAATCTACCACCACCAACTAGCCAAAGAAGAAGAAGAAGAAAATAGTAAAGAAAGACATACTGGCGGTCACACTTGATGAAGTCATTGAAGTACCAAATTGAAACATCACCACTTTGGAAAGTGAAAAACTTCAAGAGTTTGGAGTACTTTGTCAATGAAAATCCATACAAAAGAAGATGATCAAAGAACATAGAGAAAAAATGGCACTTGAGAAAGCCAAAGAAATAGTCCAACAACTGGTTCCTAAAGTGAAAATTGATGAAAATGCTTCAATTAAGGAACAAATTGATGTTCTTACCGATGCTATCATAGAACAAGGGATAGAAGCTGACCAAGCAATGGAAGAACAAGCAGAGAAGAAATATCAATACAAGCTAATTGATAAAATAAGCCAAGAAGTGGCATTGAACAAGGTTAAACTCTCAGAGATTAGTGATGAACTGGAACCAATGATTGCAGAAGCAATAACCTTAGTTCAGAAAATGTGCACAATTGACAAATTTGTAAAAGAGAACAGTGACAAACATACAGAAATTGATTCTAATGTCACTAAGAGTGCACAAATCCTAACCTCAAATGTCGAGAGCATAAAGGCACATCATGACATAGTGATTGAGGCAAACAGGCTGAGACAGGAAATATGGGATGCTAAGACACAATTCGGAGGAGAGATTACAGAATTACAAACACACATTTTACCAAATCTCACAATACTTCAGCAGCATATCTCAAAGGCTAGAAATCTAATAGCAACCTTGGAGATGTCTGTCGTAGACAGCATCTATGATATTCATGTCATAATTTCATTAGAGCCCATGGCTCTAGAAATGCTAAAAGAAAAATGGGAGAAAATGATGGAGGAAGTCAAATCCTCACATTCTCACCTTTTTGAGAAGTTGTAAGTACCTTTGTCCTTAGAATCAAAAAAGGAGGAAATGCAATGTATATAGCTATGTACAATACATATATATATATATAAAAAAAGACATATATATACTTACACTTACCGGCATATACATAGGGGGAGTCATTCAAATGACTAAGGTAGCAGTATACACGGGTGTACATACTAATATACTCAATATGTTGCACATATCATGTTTTTTATACTAATGTCAAAGGGGGAGATTGATGACATTATTTTTCCATTAGTATACTCAGAAGAAAAACACAGTAAAAAAGCATTACCGGCAGACAGCAGGCATCACCGACGAACCATAAGTAGTACCGGTGAAATGCAACCATACTCAATAGCACAAAGAATTTTTGAGAAAAATGCTAAGTATAAATGTGACAAGCTTCACCAATGAACACAAGCATTACCGACGAACACAAGCATTACTAGCAACATAGTTTCCAGAATCAACCCGATAGGAACAAACAAGCATACCCAACGACATGTTCAAGAAGGAACACCGATGATCAAGAAAATCGACCATCAAAACAGCCAAATAGATCAAGAACCCACAATTTGTGGATCTGAGTTTTACACATCAATTAAAGCAATGTAAATCTATTTATAGAGTTTTATTTTTGTTTTAATTCATATTAGATGGTCATGCATGCTTTATGTAAATGCTTTAAAGCATCCTAATGGATCAAAATCATATCTAACTACAGATCAAGATCAAGTTATATATCTTGAATCTAGAGTTAACATGTAAATGCATGAATCAAGAATTGAGCCTAGATTAGTATAAATATATGTTCATACTCATTTGTAAGAACATAAATTCCTAATAATTGATAGCCACGAAGAGCACCTAAGGAGCAGAAGGTAGAATTCATGCAAAGAGCATAAACAAAATACATCAGTTAACAAGAACACACAGAGACTACCGACGAGCAGATAAAGGTAATACTCAATCATGGAAGGATGATTAACAATATTTTTGGAGCTTCATAGGATCTATTTTATCAGAAATTGAAGATTGCATTTATCATCAGATCAAAGACTTATGTAGTTTCATTCTAACAAGTGCATCACATCTTAAATCCTTTTGTAGAAGGTGGACTTAACCATCCTTTGTAAATCTCTTAACAGAGTGCACACTTAACAGTGTTACTAAAGCTTCAAACAAAGTAGATCTTAACAGGTCTCCACTATAATACTCCTAACAGGGTAGGTCATCAGAAGTGACCAAATTGTAAGCCTTAACTGGCTCTTCTTATCTACAGATAGTGAAGTTTGTGGGTAACAATCCCCACCACAGTTTTTACTTCCTTAACAGGAGTTTTCTGCGATACCATATCTTGTGTTATGTGTTATCAAATTTCATGTATGTTTCTTTTACTGTTACAGATCAAATGGAATATATGATTTCATATACGTAAAGAAAGATGAATAGATAGATAAGTTATTTTACAAACTGATGACTAAGGGTTAATGGGCTGAAAATTTTTAGTGGTACTGATTCACCCCTCCCCTCTCAATACAAATTATCTCAATATAATTCCAACAGTGTTGTGATTTCTCTAATGATCATAGACTTATGTCTAAATTGTTTACTAGGACATTTAGAGATAAGGCCTTACAATGGTTTTGTTCTTTACCTCCTTATTTTGTTGATTCATTTCAAAAAATTGTTAAATCTTTCATATAAAAATTTCAAAATAATATTGGTCCTCAAATTTATTTAACTGGTTTGATTCATTATAAGCACGATGTTAAGGAAAAAATGACTAATTTTATTGGCAGATTTAAAAATTTGCATGCTCAAATTTCTTATTATGTTCCTAATATGGATGTTCAAGTAATTTTCATTTCTAATCTGTAGAAATACATTAGAAATAATTTATTTTTTTCTAATCTCACCTCTTTTACTCAACTGTGTGTAGTACTTTATAATTATCAACTTCAAGTGAGCCAGTTTGAGTCATCCACTCCAATGGATTAGGTTGATAGGAATGATGCCTCTCAACAATAATCTAAAAATTTCCAAAAACCCAAAAAATGATTCATCAAGATAAATAATTATTCCAACAATGTTGATGCACAAGTGGAAACTACAATGACAAGGTGTGACTCCTTTGTCCTCTATTTTAAAACCATCTTGTATTTTTACAACTCTTTTTGAATCTTTGCATCATGTTATGTTGATTTTGATTAATGTTAATATTTTGAAACTTCCTCCTATCAAACCTATTGACCCTTCCAAACCATTTCCAACATCTGATGATCCCGAATCATTTTGCCAATACCATTGCTAGCCTAGACATTATACTAACAAGTGTTATCATTTGGAACATATTATCCAAAAACCTCATAGATTCCAATACCATAATTGTTGAGGGTGTGAATTATAAAGGAAACAAATCCATTGCATGCTCAACCAAAACTTTCAAATCTCTACCAATCCTTTGCCTTCCCCTTCTACCAATATCATTGAGAAAAACAATCCATTGTCTTCTACCAAGTTGTTGCGCCTAGTCACCCTAACCTCTAAGATGTTGATGATACATGTAGTGCGATCAACAATGTTGATAATATTATTGACCAATCCAAACCTAAACCCAAACCCAAGCCTAAACCTTAAATTTTTATTACATAAGATCTTAAGGAAACTATTAAGGCACCTGATGGTCCTCTTTACATTTGAGAAAAAATTAGTGATAAGTTCTTTCAAGGAGTGCTTAATAATCCTACTTGCACGATGAATTTTATAATCGAGGGAAATATTTTCACAAGATAATTCCATCAAGACTCCTATAAAAAATCTTATGAAATCCTTAATAATTTCAATAATTTTAATTGTTCTACCCATTGTTTTATCACCCTTCTTGTTGAAGTTGGTAAGAAGTGCTTAGATGTCACCTATATTTTCATCCAAACATTTGATCAATTTCAAGTGAGACTTGGACTTCCTTGGCTCAATACTATGAAATCTATTGTTTCTCGTATCCATAAGTGCCTAAAATTTCCCTGTAATGGAAAAATTGTCACAATCAATCATGGTCTCTATTAGCATTTAGAAATTCATGGAAACTTTGACCTTTACTTATTTTGGCCTCAAATTACTCAACCATTGCAACCTTAATAAGATCATTTCTTCTTATCTTACCAAAATTTTAAGCATGAAATGATTTCCAATTTGAGAAACCCCAAGGATGTCTCGTCTCCTTGTCCTAGACTTGGACTCCTTCTCACACCTTCCATTTATGTTTTTTTTCCACCTCCTATGTCATATAAGTGGTCAGCATCGTATATCTCTCAACCTAGGCATGTTTCTTCCATTCCTCCTCCTAAGCAAGAAAAAGATCCCATGTTGATGGATCCTAAACCTTCCCAAATCTCAAGAAAAACCAAACGTAACCAATGTTCTCATGACCATTGTCACAAATGTCATGCTAAGGCCCATGAACTTATTTCACAAACCATTTCCTCCCCTAAGACACCTTGTGATGCTTTGATTCCATTTGACTAACCTATGAATATCCCAGGGCAAGAATTCAATCTTAATAAAATTAAATTATCTACACGTTATTCTCTTTTTCACATTAAGGGTACTATTCTGATTAATTAGATGATGAAGATACTCTTGATTATGATACCAATGAAAATAATGTTGATCCTAATGATATGTGTTACACTATTGAAATAAATCATGAATTATCTACAATATTTTCCAAAGTATTAACTCTCAACCCTTGTGACAAACAAACTAACTCATCACTAAAGCATGGTCCTTGTTTGGAATCTACAATAGCTTCAACTATCCTATTCAACATCACTCCTCTTGCATGTTTTCCACCTTCCATACATATTGTTCAAAAATAAGGGTTGAAAAATGATATGCTTGAATGTATCCTCTTGTGTGGTGGATTCTTTTTGTGTTTTTACTTGTTCATAATGTGATTCCCATATGATGTTCTACTTGTTATATTTTTTTCTTTTAGATTTGTTTAGACAAACCTTGTTTCTCCATTGGTGCAAGATGATAAAGGGATTGATCTTGTTGTAAAATTCTTCTATTTATATCTCAATTATTGTATATGTTATGTCATTTTTGTGTTATTTTGTAAATTTTCATTTGTGCTACTACTTGGGGATGATGCAAAGCAGTGAGAACCATCTCTCTTTTTTTTTCTCTGCAATGTTGAATGAAAAATACTTTTGTGTGTTTCTCTTATGTGCTCTTCTTCCATTATTCTTGTAGTTCTACTACCTTTGGGGGATGATTTCATTTTATTATGATTATTCTTGATATACTTGAGTTATCACATATGCATTTGGACTCCAAATTTAGTAGAACCCTTTGTGCTCTTTTTGTCATGTGCTTTATTTCCCTATATTTTGTCCTTGTTTGGGGGCATATCATAGTGTAAATGAGCTTGTCTTTTGGATGCATGTATGCTACCTTAAATCCATTTCTCTTGGTAAGACATACATAATCACTTTAATGTGGGGGAATGTACTTCTCTCTTTATTACAAATTATGCACACACTATGTATCAAAATTTGTAGTCTTTTTTCAGGTTACTAAGCAAAATTTTCTTTTTTCTTTGTAATCTCCTTATAACAATTTCCTTTGGACATAATTCTTTCCTTGAGGAAATCCTTTCAATTATTATTCTCTTAGTGGATTCCTTTAGATACAATGTTTTTTCTTGGGTAAATCCTATTGCACTATTTGTTTTAGCGGGATTTCCTTGCATACAATGTGTTGCTTGGTTATCCTTAGGATGGGTTGACTAGTATAATATTGCTTTCTAGACCATCAACTCCATCTTTTGCATCCCTCTTTATCTCTCTCCACATGACCCATAGTAAGATTAACCTTACTAAGCTCTTTTGGTCATGTCTTTTATTCTCTCTATCTTCATGTGAATGTTTCTTTTATCTTGGTTTTAGATTGATGCAGACTTAATTCACTTGGGGGATTAGTGCTTTCCTTGTCTCTATTATCTTGATAAGAGATCTTTCTTATGCTTTGATCTACTTAACCATGAGTATGAAGCAGGTTCATACTCCCTCTAAAGTGGGGGCTAAATGTAATGTTCTAAATTGTATCCATGTACAATTTTGGTCCTTAGCTAGGTCATATTTTAGTGTCCAAGGCTTTCGTGTTCATTGTGCTTGATCCAACCTAAATTTCATTCATATTTTTAAAATTCCTATATCAAAATTGACCCCCAACCTAAATCTAAGCCTAGATTGGCTAGTATAAGGTTCTTGGCTAGGCATGGGGTGAGTCCACTCACCCCAGACCTTGGGATTTTCTTTGTACCCTATAAATTGGGCCCAATTTTGAATGGTGTAACAATATTTTGATTTCAATGGGATTTCTAAAGCCCCACTGGCCTCTATTAAGTTTCGAGCCCCAAAATGGCTGCTAGGTGCGGTATGGAAGAAAAGAAACCTCCCTCATTTTGGAATCCAATTCAATCAAATACATCTCTTATCATTTTATACATTCAAGCACTCAAACTATCAATTTAAGGAGAATTCAAGGTGATTCAAATTCATTTTGAAAGAATCAAGCATGGAAGATAAGGAGTAATGTCTAGATCTAATCATGTGTGAAGGCATTCATAGTCTTGTTATCCTAGATCCAAGATCAAGACAATGTCAAAAACACTTTCAAGCATCTTCATGAGTGAATCGACACCACAAATGGTTTGTGAAGGTATAAGTATCCTATCAATCCTCTTCTACATAACAACATGCTTCCTTTTCATGTATTTCTATTTAAATTTTTAGGTTAATTCCTTAGTGGGAGCTCAACTGAGGCAAACCCCTTTCCACCAGCATTTTCCCCATTTTCTGTGTGCAAGTAATAGGTGGCATAGCTATAGAAAAGGTTGTAGGAAAAATGACAGAGAGTTGTAGATTGGCAGTGTTTTCATCAAATTTTGTCAAGTATAAGGTGATTGGACTCACCCTAGACTTCCAACTCGCCCCAGACCCTCTTGTTAATCTTGTACTTGTCACTCTGCATTGAAATTTGGATCACAAGTCACTCTTTATTTTGAATTTCTAGATCTGGTATTAGAATTGGGTTTATATCCTATTGTATGCCTGCATTAATATCACTTCATCTTCCCTTCCCTATTTTCCCTAGATCTTTGATTTTCATTTACACTTTGCATTTTTCAACTCAAGTGAAGGAATCCTTGCGTCCATTCAACACTTAAGCCTCCTTGAGCGTAGTGGGTCACATTCCTTCCAATGTATGATAAAAGATGGGTGCAAGCTTCCTAGATTGTCTATTCATCCTGGTGATTGTTCCTCACCTATACATTATCCCATTTTATTTCATTACACATACATTTTTAAAAAAATTCTACTATGTTTATATTTTTCAAATGTATAAAATTAAATAAAATACAAGGAATTAAAAAACTAGCCATAGACTCATCAAGCAAATTTTATAGAAGCATTTGAGAAAGAAAACAATTCGAGTTCATAACTTCAAAGAGGAAAAATGCATTGTGTTTCGAAAACCCAATACCAATATCAAGATATTAATTTTCTTGCACATACTTAGTCCACTCCAAGATCCAAACATACTTTATAATTTCACAAAACTAATCTGAAAAAAAAAATTGGACTGTAACCATGGAAAAAAATCTACTATACATTTTTAGGAAAAGTCTACTATGTTTATATTTACCATAAATATGAAATAATACAAAATATAAGAAATTAAAAAACTGGCCATAGACTCATCAAGCAAACTTTATAGAAGCATTTGAGAAAGAAAACAATTTGAATTCATAATTTCAAAGAGTAAAAATATATTGTTTTTACAAAACCCAATATTAATATCAAATTTGATCCTTCTGTCTTTCTTTATTTATGAGATAGTTGGTTCTGGTTTGAACCCTAAAGGCAAAGGTTTCCCTTGTCTTCATAGTTTTGGTGGCAAAAGCCTTCCTTTCTCTCCCAAGATATTCATTTCCTTGAACATACCTAGTCCACTCAAACATACTTTCTAATTCTACATATCTAATCAAAACAAAATTGGACCGTAACCATGGGGGGAAAAGGAAAGAGAGAGGAGGAACAAAAATCATGAAATGAAAGTGCAAATTTTGATTTATGTTTCCTTTTCTTTTTCCCTGAAACACTTAAACCCTTTAGGCTTTGCCCCCATTCACATTCAAACATGATATAATTGGATATTTCAACTTAGTTATTTTTTTCAATATTTTCACTTAAGTTATTATTAGAAAAGCAATCCAATATAACGAGTTTTCAAATTTTAACTAATCAAATATATTTTATATAAATAGCTATAAATTATTTCATTATTCAATGATAAAAGAAATAATATTTTATATTGATGTATATAAAGAGGAAAATTTAACTTAAGAATAAAAAAATATTCTAAAAACACTTATTACAAGCATTTGTATATTCAAATGAATGCAAGTAGTAGATCTAACTAAATACACATAATGTAGTGATAAGATTTATGAGTTCAACCACAAAATATAGATCAATACCAATTTAGATGTTGTTTCATAAGGATCAACATAGAGTCATCTCATAACTCAAATTAGTGAGAAAAGGAAAGCATACAACATGTACCCATGTTGAATAGTATCTAATTAATAATGGTTGGGAATACATGTTCTTACATACTTAGCTAAAACATTTGGTATATCAACATAATATAAAATAGTTGAAGCATAACATAAAAACACAACATGATATTTTGGAGATAATAAATATAATATTAAAATTAAAGATGAACATCAATCACATATAAACATAATATATATACCAAAATCCACTACATTGAACTATGCATTATAATCACATAGATCAACATATGTATAAAATAAGTAAATTGAAACACAACTGTAGGTTCAAACATAAAATCATAACATGTGTGTCCACAATACATAATTATAAAAACTTGATGTCAAACAAAACTGATCCAAGTAATAGAATAAAATACATAAACTAGAGGCCTTAACCTAATCATTAACTAAATAATCAACATGTAGTTAAGTAAATCGGACCCAACTGAAAGGACACTATATTCCTTTAAGAGTTAGTTTCACAACACACGTTCAGATACCTCCAAACTAGATGAACTAGGGAAGATATCTATTTATATAAATAACTTAGAGAAGAAATATTTTGGTTGTGAAAATGGGAAGATTAGATGACAGAGAGTCTTTGCTCCAAATTTGAGTATCTCAGCCAAGGATACCAATGCAGCGTATTGTAGTCTTGTATGGATTGAAATAGAAAATTCTAAGAATTTGGTGAAAACCCAGGTCTGTATTTCAAATAACCTATAAAACCCAAAAGTTAAAAAGTTAGTAAAAGGTATTAAATGGAAGAAATGAATAAAAGGAAATGAACAAAACATAAGAACACCATCGTGTGTTCAAATGCATCCAATAAACATACATACACATGAGAAAGGGAAAATGTTTTGGGAGTTGATTGGAGACTTGCCTTAGTCAATTCCATGTTTTGGTGTTTCCACCTCCACAACAACCAGATAGATAGATCAAAAAGATAAATAGATAAATCAATGACAATGTAATAGAAAAAAATTTTCTTAATAGAGGAAAACCCCTATTACATGAGATATAAAAATAGAAATAAACCCCACTAGTAGATTAAAAACCCTATTGCGTGAGATAATTGATAGATTAGGATGTGATAAATCCCAAGATACTCAAAGACACAAGAGAGATAGAAGGATATTACCAAATATGCTTGAGAAAGCTAAGAGAGCTATGGATATTGTTGCAAGATATTATTGTAGAAGTGACAAAGTAAGAGAGTCCAAGATATTAGAAGCAAGATAGAACTAGCAAGAAAAGTTAAAGAGATTGATTAGAGAAAAGATGATGTTTTAAAAGGGAGAAAAGGAGGGAAAAAGAGGTTTTTGTGTTGTTCTAGAATTTTCTAATTGTTTCCACCAACCAAGGTAGATGACAAGTAGAAAAAATTCTCAGCACCAAAATTTGAACATTAGGGTGGTGGAGGACGAATGTACGACATGTGAATATCTGCGCGATGCACTAGTGTCCATATGAATCACACTAAAAATGATAAGTGGAAAAGGACACACGTGGTTAATGCAAAATTGATGTTGAAATATAGCTAGTGAAAGGGATCTTAAGCATCCTAAGAGGGAAAATGTTGATGCAATGGTTTAAATGAACCTACTCAAATAGTAGAGGAATGGACACTAAAGTAGATACAAAAGTGTAGGAAAATTCGCACATTTATGATGTTCATATTTGATCAATCCAAACTTGATATAACATTTTTTTATGTCTTCTACATACCTATTAATTCTCCAACTCACAACATTGCCTTTAATTATCACATTGATCACTAGAAAATAATGACCTTCCACTATCAAGTTAGAGAGTTTGGGAGAAGTTGTCCATTATCCTTCAATTAGAGCTCGTCAATCAACTTCCTTATTTGTTTAAACAACAAAGAAGAAAAAATTACATGCATCAAATCCCCTTTTGAATTTATAATTGTAAGGCCTCGACCTTCTATTATATTAGGGTTTCATTTTATCACCACTTTAAAATTTAATTTAGTATATCTTTGTAAAAGGGGAGACAAGAACTCATTTTCCTCTACTAGACTGAGTTAAACATCCAAACTTATTTTATTTAACATTATTTTCACTTATCTAATTAATGGGTAGACATCTGTGTTACACATTAGTGTAAACTTTTAAAATTTTAATTAGCAGGCGCAATTGAATGATTTCTTGCATTATTAGCACCTTCTATATTAATCATATAACATCAACATGATTAATCAAATCTTGTACCTTATGCTTCAAAGTCATATAACCTTGGGTATGATATATGTTAACCCTATGAAATTTGAAATACTTTTTTATTATAGTTTTAGGTAGCCCTATAGTTAAATCTAATGGTAGTATAGGTGGAAGAGTAATGACATTAGAGATTAACAAAGTTTCAAGATTAATTCCCAAAGGCTCTTGTAACTCAGTAATTTTCCTAAAAGCATGAGGCTTTAAGGATGATAAATTATAAGTGTTAGCCACATTATGCACATTTTTTCCTTCGATCCCTTTGAAATAAAATTAAAATTTGAAATTTGGAAAGTTAAAAAGATCTGCAACAATCATGAAGATAATTCATGCTTCTTAAGTAACCTGGAGATCTATATAGTTTCAATTCAATGTTCTTCACATGAGAACACATATAAAATAGGTAAAATTACTCAAATATGGATTGCTTCCATGAAACTAATCCATTTATAATACTTTAAACTTCACCGTCATGAAGTTGGTGGTGTAACTTATAACATAATAATTAAAATCTAATTACATATTAATATATTTACTCATTAGTGTATGTGGTAAATTTGGCCTTGTTAACTCACCATACACTTCAACATAATCCTTCTTCACCAGGTACACACAAGACTGAATATGAGATTATTCATCCTGTCTGCCTACGTGATTCGACCTGTTGCCTTCTATCTAGACGGGTTTTTTGAAATTGCTCTCAGAACGAGAGTCTCACAACCATGGACCAATCTAGGAACGAAGGATTTATCTCCATGAATGCAATGCAATGCAGATTATTCTAAGAAATGAAAGATGTGAGATTAATCTAAGACATGATTTTCAATGCAATTATTCTAGAAATTGAAACTATCTTATTGTAAAAATGAGATTATTCTATATGAGATTAGCAAGAAATGTGAAAATAATTCAGTATTCTAACAATGCAAAAAATGAGTGGGCTTTTGAATGAGGAATGAGAGTTATTTTATAGACTCAGAGATGATCAGAATAGAAAGTTTCCTCTTTGAAATAAAACAGATAGAAAAGCCAGTTTAAATTAGAAAGCTTTATTTGAAAGAAAACAATAAATTGTTTTCCCTTTGCTTTAACGGTTTTCTTTCTTTGATTTAATTCTATTTTATTTTATTTTAATTGTTTTCTTTCTCTTTAAAGCATAATTTATTCAAAGTTTTCATTTCTGAACAGAGATAAGATTTTTGAGAGAATATTCAATTAATTAAATAAATATGACCTCATAATTGCTTTTTCTCAACTATCTGAATAATTAAATTCAATTATTGAAATGAGGATATTTATTTAATTCCTTTTTTATGTGTCTTAGCTAAAGAGGGTAAATTTAATTTAATTAAAGTGCTAGGACTTTATAATTAAATTAATTCAATCATAGGGTTTATTTAGCCAATAGATATTTAGGAATTAAACACGATGTATGATTAATGCAGATTTAGGATTTTCTGCATTTGACACTTAGGTCGAGTAGAGTCAGTTGAAACTCAGAATTGCCTAGTACAATAAGACTTTGATGATCTAGAAGAGTGACAAATGCAACAAAATTGGTTAGGGTTGCAAGGTGCCAATTTTGGGGTGTTACATTTTGCCCCTCTTTGAATTGATGTGCGAGCAACGCATTGATTCAAAGAATAGTCTGATGCCTGAAGCACAGAAAAATAGATTTGAAAATTGATAATGCAAAGTTTTCAGAGTCATCTCCAGAACAGAGCTTGACTCTCCGAAGTCTAGGCTAGGTTGCCAAGATGTCAGTCAAGTAGAGTTTTTGAGGGTCATCTTTAGAATGAAGCTTGATCCTCAGGGATCTAGGTTAGAATGCCCTGATACCTAACAGATTGATATCTTTCACAAGGTTGTCCTCAGAACGAGGCTCAACCTTCAGGAGTCAGGGTTAGAATGCCCCGATACCTGTCCAACAAGATAATCAATAGAGATTTTAGGACTATCTCCAAAACGAAGCTTAGTCCCCCAATATCTAGGTTAGATTGCCAAGACACTGGTTTAGATAGACATCTTTCCCAAGGCTATCCCCAAAATGAGGCTTAACCTTCAGGAGTCAGGGTTAGGCTGCCTCGATACCTGTCTTAAAAGATAGTAAATAGAGATTTTAGAATCATTTCCAGAAGAGCTTGATTATCAGGAGTCAGGGTTAGATTTCCCTGATACCTATCTCAAAAAGATAGTTTTTGAGAACCATCTCCAGAACAGAGCTTGATCCTCAAGAATCTAAGTTAGATTGCTCAGATACATAAAAGATGACAAGATGTAAGGAACAAAGATGCCCTTATTGATTGTGGAGTATCCAGTTTTGACTGAGGTACAAAAAACTGAACATGCCCCAAGTGATGAGATGCCCCTAGCAATGAGGACTTTTGAAAATCAGGTCAGATTGATTGAAATAGATTTAATGATGTAATCATCCTGCCCCCTCAGGAACGAAATGGAAAGTTGACATGTCATAATGATGATGGAGAGAAAAAAATCGCAGATAGATGTTGAATCAGAGATCAAGAAGAACTCAGAACAGATTGTGGAAGAATTTGAAAGATTCAAAATCAATTTTGAGTGATTTTGAGGTATGGTTGACCAAGTTTGACTAGGGTTGAATTTTGAGGAAAAAAGTCAGATTTGAGAAAATGATGATATGATATGATTCTGACAAGAAAGCGACGTCAGAAAGTTGACTGCACAAGCGTCCGATCGCGTCAGTCCCAAAAATTTTAAAATGCGATTTTGAGCGATATAGAAGTGTCAAATTTTGATTTTGATCCCGAAAATGGATTGAGCATATAGCTAAAGATAGAGAGCGAGGATCAAATAATTGGTTAGTCATGATGAAACCAAGACTCTAAAGAAGAACTCCCCTATGTATGAACCTAGGAGAATGCAAAGAAGAGAACACTGAATTGCTGCCACAATGCAAGTCTAGAATGAAAACACAATCCTATGCTAGATGCAATATGAAAATGCAATTCTATGCTAGATGCAATATGAAAGTACAAATCTAGGACATGGTTGTGAGACTCATCGTAAAATCATCATCATTGAGAATTTTTTTGGAACATCAAAGTCGATACAACCCTTATTGGCACCACAATGCAACCATAAGGATATGAATATGACTCTTCATCAGATGAAATGTAGGAAATGAATGTAAGCACCAGGGCATAAAAGCCAAGATGACCTGAACATTGTTTCTAGTTAATGTTGCAAGAGGACACCTGTATCGAGGCATTCAAAGCCAAGATAACCATGAGTGTGATCATGCATAAACAAACAGATCAATAACAAACAAAACAATAACAAACAGAGCAATAACAAGCAAGGAGATAGTACCGACCTCACCATGGCATACAAATAAACAAGATCGAGGGATGTGAGGTTATTCCACCTTATTGCGGGAGATCTTATCACATACACCCTATTTATTTTACGTTGCCAGATCATCGAGACTACACCAACAAGTAGTAGACGAAGAAAATATCAATGAAATCCATGAGAATAGACAGCATACAAAGAAATATCCAAGCATAGCAGCCAGTTTCAAAGGTTTTGAATATATTCATGTTTAGAGGGTGTTAAAAAACATCATTGTGCTTGTGAGTGCATTGTGTTTGATTATTATCGATAGATGTTTACGTTTGAGATATCCGATGTGTGTTGAAAAACACAGACATGTCCAAAGATAGTGTTAAAAAACATTCTTTATGGTGGTGTTGAAAAACACCATTTTGTGTCAATAGAGAGTTGTCCTTGAGAAGTGACAAGATTACTGACTCAGGTGTAAACCAAAGATGTGATCAAATGGGGGGCCCATGCCCCCAAGTAATGATGACTAAATTGATGTATGTTGTGAGGACAAACTAGATTTGATTGCCCCCAAGCGTATGGCGTTGAATCAATGTCAAGTCAGGAGGGTTCGCAAAGGAACCAGAGTGTCATGAAAGTGACCAAAAGCTATGTACAAGCTAAAGAAAAGAAATGTCAAGACCGAGTATCGATAGATAGAGTGTTTGAATACAACTTCAACAGTAAAAAATGTGAGCAATCTTGATAGAATAGCGATAATAGGCAGACGTAGTGAGAACCACTGGTGACTGACACGAGAGAGATGCTCAAATGAAGCGATCGTGGTATAAGCTATACATCAGTAGGAAGATGCAGTGAGAACCACTGGTGACTAATGTGAAGAAGATCCTTAAAAGATAAAAGGACAGTGCCCCCTAGATCAAGAGGGTTTCCTTGAGAGTATGACCAGTTTCAATCCATGTGAGTTGGTGTCTTGACGGGAACTGAAAGAAAATGTAAGCAGGAAAGCAGGAAAGTAGGAATGCAAGAAAGCAAATGTGTAAAGCCAAGTGGCACTGCGATAGATATAGAATTGTGGAAAAAGAGGCACCTATTTACCAGGTTTGCTACCATGACGCCTGTTTGCCAGGTTTTCATCAATGACACATTTTCTCTTTTTCTCTTTTTTTGTATTTTTCAATTTTTTAATTTTTTGTATTTTTGGAATATATAATTTTTTTGGTAGATACATCAAAGCACCTATCGCTAGGTTTTCACTAAGATGATCATTTTTTCAGGACTTTTTCAGATTTTTAGAATTTTTTTAGGACTTTAGTATATACATGAGCATGCTAAAGATGTCTCAGTTGTAGAACTGCTTCAGATGAAGAGCATTGATGGGCTCTTTGAGTTTTTCTCCTTCAGTAGTAGAAAGTTGATAGGCACCAGACCCAAACACTGCAGTGACAACATACAAACCAAGCCAATTGGGTTCAAACTTCCCTTTCTGGATCTGATGTTGTTGATTCTTAGGGTTCTCCCTCAGAACGAGGTCACCCGCTTGGAAATCCCTTGGTCTAACCTTCGTATTATAGCTCTTGGACATCCTTTTCTGGTATGCTCTATGGTGATCGAATGCCACTTGTTGACATTCATCAAGTAGTTTACGGGCCAATGTCAGGCTGTTAGAGTGGGACCCATAGATGCCTTCATGCACCTCTACTAATGCTCATTTGGATTCATTAGGTTCTAAAAACCTAAGGAGGGTACTGTCTAGACCACGTCTATACAAGTCATTAGCGATGATGACGAATCATGAAGCACTACAGATTAAGTGATGTTTCTCATTCTGGGAGTAAGTGTCCAGAACAATCTGGTCACAAAGGTAGGAGAAGATATGATGGTAGCGGGATGAGTCATGTCCTATGACAGAACAGATCATCTGGGAATCAGGGGAGTCATAGGCTGGGTAGCGTAACGTCTCCACTAGGAATTCATGTCTAAAATCATTTTTAGGCATCTGTAGCATAGAGGCAAGAGTAGCCATGGCATCTGCTACTTTATTATCTACCCTCAGAACCTGTTGAAATGTGATATGAGTAAAATACTTTTTGAGATCATCAACCAACCATTTATAAGGTACCAACTTGTCGTCCCTTGTCTGATAGATATCATTGACTTGATTGATGACCAACTGTGAATCTCCAAGAACATTTAGTTTGTCTACGTGCCACTCAAGGGCGATCTTCATACCATTGATTAGGGCTTCGTACTCAGCAATGTTGTTTGTACAAGGAAACAACATCTTGTATGCTTTTGGTAAAGAGTATCTTTGAGGTGTAATGAACAGTATCCCAGCACCTGACCCATGTTGGGTAAATGAACCATCAAAAAACATAGTCCATGATCGGTGTGTAAGAAGTAATATGGACTCATCTAGAAATTCAATGTGCAATGGTTGATAATCTACTAGAGGTTCTTCAGCCAACTAATCTATTATTTTCTATCCCTTAATGGCTTTCCTTTTGACATATTCAATATCAAACTCACTAAGAAGCATGACCCATTTAGCTAGTCTACCTATGAGGGTAGCTTTACTGATCAAATATTTCAGAGGATCAATTTTAGCAATTAGACGTGTAGTATGAGCCAGCATATAGTGCCACAATTTTTGTGAAGCAAACACCAGTGCAAGGCAAGCCTTCTCTATAGCAGAATATTTCATTTCATATGAGACCAGATTTCTACAAATGTAATAGATAGCCCTTTCTTTCTTTTGTTGATCTTCTTGAGCCAAGAGGATACCCAATGATGCATCTATAGTAGAGATATACAGTATAAGTGGTTTCCCATGCATAGGAGTCATCAAGATCGGTAGGTTCGCAAGATACTGTTTGATTTGTGTGAACCCTTCATCACATTCCTTGTTCCATTGGTAAGTCACACCTTTGTGTAGAGTCTTGGTGAATGGTTGTGACTTGTCCGCTAGTTGAGAGATAAAATGCCGGATAGACTGTAGTTGACCTTGAAGTCCTCTCATTTTTTTGATATTCTTCGGTGGCGGCATTTCCATGATAGCTTGTACTTTTGCAAGATCCACTTCAATGCCTTTGGCAGAGCTGATATAGCCAAGCAATTTGCCAGATGTTACGCCAAATGCGCATTTCTTAGGGTTGAGCCTCAGATTGAATTATTCCATATGATCTAGTATAGGACCTAGATCAGCAAGATGCTTCTTTCGGTGCATGCTCTTAGCTAAAGTGTCATCCACATAATATTCCATTGTTTTATGCATCATGTCATGAAATATGGTGTTAAAAACTCTCTGATATGTAGCACCGGCATTTTTGAGTCCAAAGGGCATGACATTCCAATAGAAGGTGCCCCAGGCACATGTGAAAGTTGTTTTCTCTTGGTCCTCTGGTGTAATTTTTATCTGGTTATAGCCAGAGAAACCATCCATTAGTGAGTACATTTCATACCCAGCTATCATATCTACGATCATATCAATATTAGGCAATGGAAAATCATCCTTAGGACATGCCAAATTCAAGTCTCTGAAGTCTGTGAAAACTCTTATAGATTTATCATGCTTTGATACTGGAACAATATTAAAGATCCATTCTGCATAATCAATGACTCTGATGAACACTGCCTTCATAAGTTTCTCTAATTCAGCTTTGACAAGTAGAGCTACATGTGGATGCATTTTGCGAAGCTTCTGCTTGACGGGCTTAACACCTGGTGCAATGGAAAAATGGTGCATGATTAGATTAGGATCTAATCCCAGCATGTCTGAATATTTCCATGCAAAGTTAATCTTTTTTCTTCTGAAGAATGTAGTGAATTCCTCTCTTTCTGCCTCTGATAGTGATTGTGCCAAGTGAATAATCTGAGGTTCTGCCTCTGTACCCAAGTTGATAGGTTGAGTTGGTTCAATAAGCACAGATGATCATTCCTGAAAATGACTTGGAAGTGCATCAAGTATCTCATCCTTGGGCACCTCGAAGAGGTTTTCACTCTTGGATACGTCTTGTATTTTGACTATTTTAGGCTCTAATACTGCCACAATATGGTTTTCACCATCAGAGCGCCTATTCTTTCTTCTTTTTATTTTGTGACTAAGATACTTGATGTCAGCCTTAGTCATATTGACACTTGCTTCACTAGTGGGAGATGTCATAGGTTCGACAGTGTGTAGGTAACAGGCAAGAGCATAATCATTCTGGAACATAAGGATTTCATTAGATGGGGAGGTAGAGTTCCAGTCTATAAGCTCAGGATGGCAAAGTGAAAGAGGAGTGACAGGTTCAAGTGCATTCACAGTATAATCATCAAAGGAAAGGACAAGCAAGTCGAGACCCAAAGTGATCTCATCCAGAGGTATAGTCAAATTCCTTTGATTCCTAACGACTGTAGTAGATGACATGTTAACACCTAGGGAGTGGGACTCATGTGACCCTACACTAGACCGTTCACCTACTTTAAGAAGGTTTTCATATGCATTAGTTGTATCTATATCTCTGTCAGAAGTGGCATATGACAAGCTGTCAAACTCGTATTCATGAGGGTCTGTTTCATCATTAGGTGTCATATCAAGAACATGAGTGAAATCAACCCTTTGTCCCTAGTTGGGATGAGTTCTACCTAGGACCTCTGCTATGGTCAAATGAGCACATTTTGACCTAGGTACCTCAGTATTTTTTGTAGCATCACCTGTCTCTTGTGTAATGAGAAGTGACTGGAATTCCTGGTCAAACTATTCTTGAAAGTGTGGTGGTATGTATAAATAACCCTAATGACTAGGGTTCAGAGTATATATGTCTTCCCACTCTTCATAAGTTAATGGAGCAAGTGAAGTGGTGGTATCAGAATCACTATCAGTGTCTACTGTATTGACACGTCGTACAAAGTTATCTGGCTTAGAAAAGAATGCTGCCAGGTCTGGAGGGATAGGATAATGAAAAGTATCCTCATCAGATTTGTCTTCAGGTTCTGCAATTTTAGGTATTTCTTCAGGTGTTGGTTTCTTACCTTCTCGAGGTACAAACTTATTTATTCCTAGTTGGAATGTGAGTTTCTGGAAGCCTATACCTATAGAGTCGCGACCAATAGCTTCAAGTGGTACAATCAATCCCTTATGATTCACACCTATGGGGCCATTTCCTTTATAGCCAAAATGTTGCATAATAGATAAACCTTTGCCATATTGCTCAGGTTTTATGTCATAAGGAGGAGTTTGTTTAGAATTTTCTTCTCCTTTATAGATCCAAGCTTTGATAGCTTTGTTTTTAGCTTCTTCTTCTAATGGTACTGTCGCTTGTACAAAGGTACCACCATACTTTGTTGGAGGAGGAACCGTAGATGGTTTAGTGCTTTCAGAAGGTCTCCCAAAAGAGCGTGGAGACAAAGGAAAAGATGTAATAGATAGCACAGGCTCAATCTGATATCCTCCCATATCAGTTTCTTTGAGTGTCAAGCTCTTTTCCATTTATTTTAATTTATTTTCAAGGAGTTCAATAGATTCTCTATTGGTAGGCACAAAGATGTCAACAGATTTTGTAAGGGCATTGCAATCATAGCGTGTATTAGCAGGTATAGTCACTTCAGATCCTCGAAATGGGAACTTAATGCATTGCTGGTATGTGGAAGGGACAACCTGCATTTCATGGATCCATGTCCTTCCTAATAGAATATTGTATGCCAAAGGTATGTCAAGCACTTGACAGATAACATCTTGTTCAACAGGACCAACTCTAATTGGCAATACAACTAGCCCCTTGGATTTATGTTCTTCCTCATCATAGGCTTTAATGGTAATCTTTTTGCAAGCATCAATGCAATCTTTGCCATAGCCTAACTCAATAAGGAAAATAGCAGAGCAAATATTTAGGCCAGCGTCGTTATCTATGAGAACACAGAAAACACGCTTTGGACCTATCATGACTTCAATGTGCAGAGGATTATTATGTGGGTGACTCAAAGAATGGTCATCTTCCTCAAAGAAAGACAAGTAATGTGAGGAGGTCAAGTGACCTACCATAGATTGAAACTAGTCGAGATCAAGATCTTTTGGGACATTTGCCTCAGTAAGGGCTTTGTCCAGGATTTCCCTGTGAGCAGGGAGATTTTGAGGAGCTCAAAAATAGTGATCTAAGCATTAGTACGTTGCAATTGATCAAGAATGTTGAAATTGGCAGCATTAGATGAGGAACCCACTTTTGGATTCTTAGTAGCAGAGTCAACCTTAGCTTTGTCTAAAGGTTGAGTTGATGTAGATATAGAAGGCTCAAGGCCTTTGAGAATGATTTTAGCATGAGATTGAGTAACAACATTAGCGCTGACTTGAGACTGCTCTAATTCAGAATATGGAAGTGGAGACCCTCACAAAATGAAAGGTGATTTAGACTTGGGAGTATCTTCCTTTCCCTTGAGAATGATGACATTACAATATTCAGTATCAACAGGTTCAACCATATTAATGACATTGTCATTATTGGTGTATGTATAGTTGACCTTAGCATCAGTATTTTTTCCTTTA
>MU223478.1:516738-568406 GCA_018584345.1 Thuja plicata
TCTCGATTCTTACAGCTTGTTTAATCATGTCATCAAAGGTTAGAGGACCTTGTAGCTGTACTTGATACCCAAAGTTGGGGAGAAGATTATCGAGAAAGATGTCCAACTTTTCTTATTCAGGTATCTTGCAAGAATATCATGTATAGAGTTGTCTCCATCTTTAGAGAAATGCCAAGAAGGATTCCCCACTATTTTGTTTCAAGTTGCAAATATCTCGGATATGAACCAGATGTTGGATGTTGTGAGAATATTGTTGTAGAAATAAATTGGCAATTTCATCAAAAGTTTTGATGCCAGTTGGTAGTCCTGAGAACCATTCCATAGCTGATCCTCCCAAACTACATGGGAAAAGATGCATAAGATAGGTTGTGTCATGTATGAATTCCATGGAGAGAGCACCGAATTCTCTCAAATGGTCTTGAGGGTCAGATGTACCCAAGTATTTTTCATATTTAGGAAGTTCAACTCCTTTGGGAAAAGGAGGCATGTGAAGATCTTTATCAAATGGGAAAGGACAAATACTTTCCAGTGTGAATTGTGTAACAGGTTTGTCTTTCTCTTTCAAGAGTTTAGAGAGTTGCTCTTGCATGGTTTGCATTTCTTTTTGCAAGCGGTAATTTTCAGTTTCTTCCTCTTTCTCAATAAGTGTCTCTACCTTGTAATCAAAGGGAAGTTTAGCACCTTGGGTGGCTAATTCGAGAAGGTATTTCTCCTTCTCTTCTTTCACTATGACCACCATCATTCTCATGAATTTTTTATTATTGCGGGCTTCTATGATATCCCCTTGGGTTATCTCCTTCTCTTCTTGAAGAGGAGGGTTTTCAGTCTGGTTGAAACAAGGTCCACCCAGTTGACTATGATCTGTTATATTTCTAGAATGCAAGGATTCAAAGTGTAAAGACTTGGTATGAAGATATTGAGTGTTCTCTAAATATGGGTCTTCTTGGAACAAAGGATTTCAAACCCTACTAAGATCCACAGGAAATGACCGTTTATTGTAAGGTCGACGTACCAGGGAAGGAGATCGAGATGATTCCTCACTAGATGTAGCCGGTAATGGTGTGGAAAGTGCAGATTCATCTTGATTGATTAAAGGAAATGTTTTGCCACTTCAAGTTGTGACAGTCATAGAAAAAGTTTTGAGCAAGGAATGTGAACTAGGACCAAACTTGAAACTATCTCAAAGTAATTGCACAGAATGTGCCAAAAGTTGAAGTATCCTTAGTGCAAATCATCTGAGATGAGGCTAGAATAGCCAAGAGATGACTATTGCGAAACAAGGCATGACAACACAGATGAAAGAGATCAAAAATACATAAGACAAGACCAGTTTAAGCAAGAATCACGTAGTTCTCAACCCAAGAAACCAAGTTTCAGACTGTGTGAAGATGGATGGTAGAAAAATAGACCCATATCAGAGACCAGATTTGATAGAAGTACACTTGACTAACAAATTTTAGCTCTCTATTTTGGACAAAAGACTCCAATTTCACGCAAAGAAATGCTTTGTTGTGTGAAGTTTCTCACTGAACCGCGTGAAGAAATGCTCTCTTTGCGCTAAGAATGACACCAGTTGACAGAATAAAGAATGACAGAATAATGCCACTGTTACCAAATGTCGCGTGACAGTGTATGTTGTATCACGCGAAGATTTGCTGTAAAGCATGCGAAGATTGGGAAATGTCACGCGAAACTATGCAAATATTGAAAAAAGGACATTTACAGAATCAGACTGTTGAGATCAGTGTGCGTTTCCCAAGATGACGTCATGCTATTTTCTGACAGATAGTTCAAGTTACAGATTGTTTTAGACATGTTCAAGATTGACAGTTTGTGTGTTTTGACAATAGTTTCGATTGTTCAAATGATACACCCATGCAAAACACATTAAAAAGAATGTTTGTAGTACCAGAACAAGAACATCATAATCCTAGGATAGCCAGGACAATATCTATTGAATCCCCACTTGAATCAAAGTTTAGCTACACTTGTTCTTAGCAAATAACTTAGAAGCTTGGAAGCACGAGCTCCTCCTTACATATGCACTCACTTCTCAGGCATACCAAGCTTCAGACCCCAAAGGAATTGCTTCCCAAAGGGCTGTTATCTCTACTAAAAGCCGTAAGAATGTGGGGCGTCTTAGTCAGTCTCTGACCTTCTGCACCAATAGATAGAGGGTTTTTGGAAAACTAGAACAACAGTTTGTAGTAAGGTCATCCGTTTAGGTGGTTGTGATCAAGTCATTTTCCCAATAAAGGGGGCTCTCCCAATCCTTTCAAAGCAATGTTTTCACCTTAACGATGTCGAGACTTTAACGCACCACTAGGGTACTGGAGGATATTTTGGTTGCCACAATGAATTCACACCTGTCTATTGTGACATTAATCACAATAGTATTTTTTATATACCGGTTTGGAAGGGCTTGGCTTTAGCCTGTTACCGGTTGGGCATCCACTCTCACCGACTCTGCTAAAGCTCTCGGGAGGTAGCCACTCTAGAAGAATCCCATGAATTTCTCTTACACTCAAGATCCATAAAGGTGAGGGGAGAGGATACATTCATGTAGTTCCTAGGATTACAATCTAAAAAATACTTCAATCATGCAAGACAATGATTCATTTTAAGCACCAACCGAAGTGTGTTTTAACTACTAAAAATAGATATAAGAAGTTGTGAAAACACGCAAGGTCTTCGACAAACATCCTGCGATAAACCCATTAGTAGTTTGTAATGCCTTTCTTCATATCAGTGTCCTACAATAAACATGTCAGAAGTTTATGATGGCTTTTCTTTATCTCAGTGTCCTGCAAACCACTGTTAAGTTGTTTCAAAAGATAAAATCAAAGAAGCATAGATGTCAGAAAATAGCAGGTGGTTAGAAAACCGAGGAAATAAAATATCAAACTGAAAGCTCTAGACTATAATTTTGCACGATAAAGTATGCTAGATCATGTGAATAAGTGTTGCAAGCCACACTAGATCACGTGAAGAAGTGTTGCAAGCCATGCGAAGAACTAAAAAGTTCACACGAGACGTACAGAAAGTTCACGCAAAATTAGAACAGAACTTGTACGGAAGTACGGACAGAATGCAAAAAAGTCAAAAAGATGAAATGAAATGAGGCTAGAATAGAATGTACCTGCCCCATGGTGGGCGCCAGAAATGTATGTGGTAAATTTGGCCTTGTTAACTCACCATACACTTCAACATAGTCCTTCTTCACCAGGTACACACAAGATTGAATATGAGATTATTCATCATGTCTTCCTACGTGATTCAACCTGTTGCCTTCTATCTAGATGGGGTTTTTGAAATTGCTCTCAGAACGAGAGTCTCACAACCATGGACCAATCTAGGAACGAAGGATTTATCTCCATGAATGCAATGCAATGCAAGATTATTCTAAGAAATGAAAGATGTGAGATTAATCTAAGACATGATTTTCAATGCAATTATTCTAGAAATTGAAACTATCTTATTGTAAAAATGAGATTATTCTATATGAGATTAGCAAGAAATGTGACAATAATTCAGTATTCTAACAATGCAAAAAATGAGTGGGCTTTTGAATGAGGAATGAGAGTTGTTTTATAGACTCAGAGATGATCAGAATAGAAAGTTTCCTCTTTGAAATAAAACAGATAGAAAAGCCAGTTTAAATTAGAAAGCTTTATTTGAAAGGAAACAATAAATTGTTTTCCCTTTGCTTTAATTGTTTTCTTTCTTTGATTTAATTCTGTTTTATTTGATTTTAATTGTTTTCTTTCTCTTTAAAGCACAATTAATTCAAAGTTTCCATTTCTGAACAGAGATAAGATTTTTGAGAGAATATTCAATTAATTAAATAAATATGACCTCATAATTGCTTTTTCTCAATTATCTGAATAATTAAATTCAATTATTGAAATGAGGATATTTATTTAATAATTAAATATTATTTAATTCCTTTTTTATGTGTCTCAGCTAAAGAGGGTGAATTTAATTTAATTAAAGTGCTAGGACTTTATAATTAAATTAATTCAATCATATGGTTTATTTAGCCAATAGATATTTAGGAATTAAACATGATGTATGATTAATGCAGATTTAGGATTTTCTGCATTTGACGCTTAGGTCGAGTTGAAACTCAAAATTGCCTAGTACAATAGGACTTTGATGATCTAGAAGAGTGACAAATGCAACAAAATTGGTTAGGGTTGCAAGGTGCCAATTTTGGGGTGTTACAATTAGATCTCAGGGCACACTCAAATACATTGTTGGAATGTGAAGTCAGTGTTAGTGTTATTCCAGTAGTGATGAATAGTCGTCATGTGGTTATTCATGTGTTTGAAATTCTTTTGGGGACTTCCTATATTTAGTAGTTTTTGCATGGGTTAAACATGTAGTTCTACAAGTCATGCTATTTTTAGTTAATTGTCTTCAATTAGGAATTTGCAACATGGTTTTTCTATGCTACTTGAAGTCATATTTTCATGTACTTTTGAAGGTTATAGTAGTGAAAATTCTTGAGAAATAATATAAAAGGTCTTTGCCCATGATTTGTTCTTGGTGTTCTTTGACCAAGTTTTTCCACTTAAATCTGTGCATTTATGCTTATTGTTCTTCTTTGTATTTTTTTGCATTGTTAATTTTCACAACAATTGGTATCAAAGCGAGGTTTTTCGTGTAGAATCTATTTATTTTGAGAGGTGGTCAATGAAAAGAAGAATCGATACCATATTTTACCAAGTTTTTCCACTTAAACATATGCATGTATGCTTATTGTTCTTTGTATTTTTTATGCATTGTTAATTTTCACAACAATTGGTATCAAAGCGAGGTTTTCATGTAGAAGCTATTTATTTTGAGAGGTGATCAATGAAAACAAGAATTGATACCATATTTTAGGTGCAAAAGTTCAATGGTTCTAATTTTCTCAATGAAGCCAAAGACTCAAGATTTGTTGGTCAAGGATGGATATGCCCAAGCTCTTAAAGGGGTATCAACAAAACCTACAAACATGAGCACAAAGGATTGGAATGAAAAGGTAGCATGGCTAGAGCAACAGTCTAATTGTATCTAGCATATTCAGTTTTGTTCAAAGCTGCAGAGGAGGAATCAACTCATAACTTGTGGAATAAGCTTGCAAAGATGTATGAGACAAAGTCATTGGAAAACATAATTGTGTTACGAACACAATTGTATAATTTGAGGATGTGTGACAATTAATAAGTCACAAATCATATGAACAATTTTAACATGTTGACAGGAAAGATGGCTTCAGTGGGAGGGAAGTTTGATGAAGAAGATAAGGGAGCAATATTACTATGCTCCTTGTCAGAAAGCTGGGATCAATTGGTTGTGGCTCTTAGAAACTCAACACCAAGTTGGAAGTTGGTCTTTGAAAATTTGGTAGCTACATTCACCTCTAAAGATTCAAGGTAGAATACATCTCAAGGATCTTCTTCAAATGAAGCCCTAGTTGCAAGAGAGGGAACTTAGGAAAGAGCGAATAATGAGCATGGACAAACTAGGTCCAAATCTAAGGGGCGAGAAAAGGTAAATTCTAAAACTATGGCAAAAATTCACATGTAAAAAGGATTATAGGCTGCCAAAGGTAAAAAAGGAACTCCTAGTTCACAAGAATTTGAGGAAAAACATTACAAAGGTTCAGACACCATTAGAAGATAGAGAGTTATTAACTGCCAATCTAAGAATCTCTTTACTCATGTTTGGATTCTTGATTTTGGTGCATCCTTTCATATGACTCCACATAGAGGCCAATTTTCTTCTTATCAATCTTGTGATAGAGCTATGGTTTACATGGGGAAACAAAAACCCATATGAAATCATTGGTGAAGATGAGGTAAGAATCAAGATGTTTGACATAGTAGTAAGAACTATTCAACATGTTGGACATGTACCTAGTTTAAAGAAAAAATTGTTTTCAATTGGAGTTTTTGACGAACAAGGTTATCGATTCAGTGGTAAAAATGGTTGTCTCCAGGTGACAAAGGGATTTTTGGTTGTGCTAAAGGGAGAAAAAGTTGGTAATATCTATAGGTTGGTTGCAAAAACATTTTATGGAGAGGTTGCAGTAGTATTTGATGCAGAAATGGACTCAATTTAAACTTGGCATCAAAGGATAGGCCATATGAGTGAATGTGGTCTCAAGGTACTTCTAGACAGAAATCTTCTCCTAGGTTCAAAATCTAAAGATGTAAGTTTTTGTGAACATTATTTGTTTAGAAAGCATAATAAACTGAGTTTTTCTAGAAGTACTACCAGAAGAAAATAAGTATTAGATTTAATACATTCACATACTTAGGAAGCTCTTGTAACATCTATTGGAAGTTCATCATATTTTTTTTCATTTATAGATGACTATTCGGGCATAAGGTGTGGATTTATCTTGTCAAAAAAAATCTATAAGTATTTTATTATTTCCAAAAGTTTAAGGCTTAAGGCTCTGGTAGAGAATCAAAAGGGTAAGACAATAAAATGTTTAAGAACAGATAATGAAGGTGAGGTTTTTTTAGGAAAATTTAACTAGTTTTATAGTGAACCTAGAATTGCAAGGAAATTGACAATTCCTAGGACACCACAATAAAATTGTGTTTCTAAACACATGAACCATACAATTTATATGGAGTGATATAGATGCATGTTGAGAATTGCTAGTTCGGAGTACAAAATTTTGAGGAGAGGTTGTCACTACAACTTGTTTCTTAATCAATAGATCACCCACTACTACTCTTACTAATAAAATTCCTCAAGAAATATGTAAAGATGAACATGTTGATTATTCATTTCTTTGAGTTTTTGGTTTTTATGGTTATGTTCATATTCCTAGAGAGAATAGAAATAAGTTGGACTAGAAGTCTACAATATTTTTTTCTTCACTATGTGGAAGGTACAAAGGGGTACAAGTTGTGGGATATTGCTTCCCACAAGATTATAATTATTTGAGATGTGTATTTTAATGAAAAATCAATGCAAAGAGGTGAAGAACAACAAGGTATAGAAGTTATTCTAGTAGAGGTGGAAAATGTGAACATAATCTAGATATGTTAGATGAAGGACAACCAAATATCTACTACATTTGATGTTAGATGAAGGACATCCAAGTTATGTTTTCTTCTTAGCTGGAGGTGTTGTTAGTTGGGTATTAAGTTTACTAACAATGGTGGCATTGTCTACTACTGAAGCTAAATATAGAGAAGTAATATAGGATAGGAAGGAAGCAATCTGACTTTATAGACTTTTGGGTGAGTTGCAAGTAAAACGTGACAGTATGGTTCTACATTGTGACAGTTAAATTGTTTTATAATTAGCATGCAATGCAATATACCATTCCAAAAAAATTATGATGTTTTTCAATATCACTTTGTGCTTGAGGTGGTGGAATGAGGACACATCTCTTTGGCCAAGATACACACTAACATACGCCCAATAGATATTTGGTAGTGCTTATTGGTAGAGAGGAGTTCATTTGTGTAGAGCTTATCTTGGCCTATGGATTATCTGATGATAGGTAGCATTGACAATGATCTTTCAATAGAGGAGTTATTCATGAGTTACAAAATTGGCTTCAAGTGGGAGAATGTTGGAATGTGAAGCTAGTTCTAGTGTTATTTCAGCAGTGACAAAAAGTATGCTTGGTGACAATGGTGTTAGGCATCCTACCAAAGGCAAAATTTATTTGGGGGACTTACTATAATTAGTGATTTTTGCCTGTATTAAACATGTATTTTTACAATACACACTTACTATCTTTAGTAAGTTGTCTTCTATTATGAATTTTCAACTTGGTTGTTATATGCTACTCAAAGTCATATTTTCATGTACTTTTGAAGGTTGTTATAGCTATGAAAACTCTTGAGAAATAATACAAAGATATTTTCCCATGGTTTTTTTCTTGGTATACTTTTACTAAGATTTTCCACATAAATTTGTGTGTTTATGCTTATTGTTCTTCTTTGTATTTTTTCAAATCCCACATTAACTTTAGAATGCTTAAGGACTCCTACATCTAGTTTTGCAAAAAATTATATAGATTCAAGAGTCAAAGAAAAAGATCACTCTAGCATAATAATGAAACTTAGTTGTGTAGGTGGAAATTATAAATGAAATACTATGACCACGTGTAATTATAACACTGTCAAGGATATTATGAAATTGAGGTGAGATGGTGGAAGGGTGAGAGGAAGGAGGAGTAGATGTAGAATGGTAAAAAATGGGAAGTAGGTATAAGATATATCATAATGAGGAGGCATCAAAGTGGGAAGTATATTATATTTAGGAATAGAGATAGAAGAAAATTATCAAGAGGGTCACCATCCAAAGAGCTAGGAGTCATCTTATTATTAATGTATTGAAGCACTTTTAAATCACATGGCTTAGAAAGGATAATTTAGCATACAAAGTTTGAGCCAAATTTGCAATAGTATTTTCATCAATTATTCTAACAAGGTCATTTATAAATTGTTGTTTCAAAGATTTTTCAAAGTCATATAATATATTTTAATTAATACTTAACAATAAGAGTAACCATAGTACTTGGTAGAAAACCATTCTCAACAGATTGTGTCATTTGAGGATTAAAGTGAGGATACATTATTAATGGAATGTGAGAAGGCAAATGAGACTTTTGCATACAAACAATGTCCAAAACCTAAAAATCCTAAATTATATAAAAATGATATTATGTTTAGTACAATAAAAATAAAAATATAGAAAGTCTAAATTTAGAAATAAACAAAAAACAAAACTCTAAAGGAAACAATAAGCGTGGGTAGAATGGATGAAAACAAGATCATGCAATAAAGAACAACACCCTAAAGGGAGAGACCTTTTCATTTATGTTAATATTATAAGGTCCAAGATTACTGAGAGGGGGTGAATCGGTAATCTATCAGATCTAAAATTTTTATCATAATCATTCAATACCATAAATGACATTCATCAACTTTAACCTTATGCATACAATAAATAAAGTAACCAAACAATCATTCACACATGCAAAAAAGTAACCCCGGTATTTTTATCATGGAAACCCTATTTAAGGGTGAAAAACACGGTGGGGATTAGCACCCACAAGTACTTTTACTCATCTTAAATGTGTCATCTTAAAGGCCTAGCCCTATAGGAGCTTATGATGATGCTCGGTCAGGAGAAGACCCTAATAGGAGTTACCCGATTAAGGGATTTACCTCTATCCCTGTTAGGAGCTTTACCCAATCAGGAGTAACCTTGTTAAAGGATTTTAGACCCTAGTTAAAGAGCCACCCTATTAGAGGATTTACAAATTAGACATGTTAAAGTCTACCCGGTTAAGTGATTTTCTTATAGAAACTATTAGGAATCAACAAGTATAATGATATGGGTGTAGCATGCCCCCTCTGCTTGTTCATATCCAATTAAGCACAACACTTCTTCTTGCAAACTCTCTTCAATCTTCACTCAATCATACCTTCTCATCCACAATCTACATTTGCAAAATTCATCATTCTACATATAAATACATTACAAGTTCAATAAGAGACCACCACCTTAATAATGACCTAATACATTTTATTTCATCATTACAAACATTCTCGCTAAATCCATGAACCCTAAAATGTCATGTTACAAATCTAGAACATTTGATTACAACTTCAAGTTGACCTTCATATTCATCGCATATCGATTTAAATCAAGAACAGTCAGACCTTTTTGACAACAACAAAAACATGTTTCCAAAACTTGATTAAATCTGATCACCTCGATCAATGAAATATCCAATAATCATTACACATCTATTATGCCATGTCACCTTGACATCGGGATCACAACAACATCCACTAAAACCGATCAGATCATCGTCTCTCAACGATCTAACATCAATTGTTCAAACTAGTTTAAAATATTTTCTAAATTGTACAAAACAATCTTCTGTCAACTGAAACTATTCCTTGTGGTGCTCCAATCATGTAGAAATCATAAGATAAACAAAAAATTCTATTCAAGATAATCATATCAAAACTACAACACTTGAATCCATAGCGATTTGATAGAACAATCAAATCATTCACTGTTTGTTCTTCTGTCTGACATGTTTCTCTTCAATCGATCATAACTTTCCCTATTTATATTCCCATCTTATGTGATCATAAAAATGCATCTAGAGACATCCTTGAGACTCCAACAATGATCATACACTCCAATTCTTAGTGCAATACATAATTCATATGTATTCATACTTGGAAGCACATGAGGAACATTGTCAACAAATACAACACCAAGTTGACATCAATACCAACACAATAACTAATCTTCATGTCATCAAACCTGTACCAATAAATACTCAATAAAAAATTTCATCAGTTATTCCAACAATCTCCCCCTTTGGCATTAATGGAAACACCACAAATAATGGAAATACCACAATGAGATGATAACACTATCTCCCCCTTAGTTGATGCACTTACTAGTCTTCTTCCAATCTTCTCCTGGTACCTAAATCATCTTCTCTTCTCCTTTCATCAACACTTAATCTTCTCCCCAATAATTCCTCTTCCCCTTTGACAACAATACCAAAGGCGCTACATAGGTCACCAATTGCTGCAACATCTTTATTCACCTCTGACTATTCCCCTTAAGGAGTAGTCCCCTTCATCAATCTGATAGTGAAAGATATTCAATGAGTCCACTGGATTGATGCATGTAGCAGTATCTTAGTGTCATTCAAGTAGGGGAATAACCCATAACTTACCTCTCAGATACTCAAAAGTATCTTTAGGCAATGGTTTAGTAAATATATCTACTAACTGCTCCTTGGTTGGCACATATTCCAACTTGACTACATTCTTCTGCACTTTCTCTCTTAAGAAATGAAACTTGATTGCAATATGTTTAGTCTTGGAATGCATTACTGGATTCTTTAAAATATTGATTGCAGTTGTATTATCACAATAAATAGTCACAGGTTCAGTTAGCTTTGATACCTTCTAAGATCTTCTTCATCCATGCAATTTGTGTACAATTTATAGTTGTTTCTACATACTCAACTTCTACAGTAGATTGGGAGATGCAATTTTTCTTTTTACTTGTCCAAGACACAAGTCTTCCATCTAGGAAGAATGCTCCTCTACTTGTACTCTTCCTATCATCAATGTTTCCTGCCCAATCTGCATCAGTAAAAATACTTAAAGAGAAATCACCTTTGTGAGAATACCAAAGGCCATAGCCTTCAGTCCCTTTCAAGTACCTAAGAATACTCTTTACTGCTACCATGTGAGACTCCTTAGGATTAGATTGAAATCTTGCCACTATGTCAACTTTTTGTGCAATGTCTGGTCTGCTATGAACACCATAATGAAACTTACCAATAATGGATCTGTATAGAGTTGCATCCACTACACTTGACTCATCATCCTTAGATAGCTTGCGTCAAGTCACCATGGGGACTCCAACTGGCCAAGAACCTTCCATTCCAAAAGTCTTCAATACTTCCTTTATGTACTTAGACTAACAGTATTGATACCATCCATTAGTTATGAAATTTTTAATCCAATAAAGAACTTAATTTCTCATGTCATTGACATCTCAAACTATTTCTTCATCTCTTCTGCAAACTCCAAACTCATCTCATCATTTCCTCCAAAGATTATGTCATCAACAAATTTACTTCAACTAATAGTACCTTATCACCTTCAACCTTCAAGTACACATTGCTATCCTCACTTGTTCTTATGAAATCAATCTTGATAAGATAAGAGTGTAATCTTTCATACCATGCTCTAGGTGCATGTTTTAGTCCATACAATGTCTTCTAATTTACACACCATGTTCTCATTCTCATTTAATGCAAATCCATTTGGTTTCTCTATGTAAACCTCTTCCTTAAGAATCCCATTTAGAAAAGATGATTTGACATCCATTTGAAAAAATTTTAACTTGTTATAAGCAACATAAGAAATTAAAATTCTTACCCCTTCAAGTCTTGCCACTGGAGAAAATGTTTCTCCATAATTTAGTCCTTCCTCTTGTGCATAGTCTTTACACACAATTCTTGCCTTGTTATGAATAACTTCTCCATATTCATTCAATATTTTCCTAAAGACCCACTTTTTATTAATCACATTCTCGTCTTCTTGACTAGGAACAAGTGTCCATGTGTCATTCTTCTTAATCTGATCAAGTTCTTCTTCCATTGCTTTTATCTATTCTTCACTTTTCAAGGCTTACTTCATAGTTTTAGGCTCAAACTTTGAAATCAAACATGTATTCTCTTTGATTCTCCTTCTTGTTTGTACTCCAAGATCTTTATCACCAATGATCTGATCAGGGGAATGATTCAATCTTACATACCTTGCAATAACAGGTTTAGGTCTAGGTGCTTCGTCTTCCTGCTCCATCGGTTGACCCACTTCTTCCTCATTGTTCTTTTCAACGGTTTCTTGCTCTAGTGGTTGCACATGTACAAATTCAAAAACATATCCTGGTTCTTGCTTTCTTATTTCAATAGATTTCTTTGGATATCCATCTACCTTCACACTTGCACTTTCAACTATCTTGTTAGTTTGTTTATTGAAACATTTATCGGCCTTGCTTTTAGTAGAAAATACCTTCATCATTCTTAGGATCAAATTTGCCAATAAAATCATCTCTTTTGATATATCATCTACTACCAAAAACTTTGAAATGTTTGACACAGTGTGTGTGACCATACCATAGTTCATAAGGTGTCTTGTTTGTTCCTTTCTTCATTTGCACCTGGTTCAAAGTGTAAACTGTAGTATTGATGCCTTAATCCAATACATCTTTGGGGCATCACTCTGAATCAACATAGTGCTAGAAGTGCATCTACTATGGTTTTATTCCTCCTTTCAGCAACTCCATTTTGGTAAGGTGTTCTAGGTGCTAGCATCTGCCTCTTGATTCTTTTTTCTTCACAATATTTAACATACTATGTTGAAGTGAATTCTCCTCCTCAATTAGACCTTAGGCACTTCAATCTTTACCTGTCTCATTCTCAACAATTTCTTTGAAATCTTTGAACTTATAGAAAGTGTCAGACTTATCCTTAAATAAAGTCACCCACATCATTGTTGAGTAATCACAAATAAACAATATGAAATATTTATCTCCATGATAGCTTTTATTCCTCGTAGGACCACACAAATCAGTGTGCACTAGATCCAGTATATTCTTAGATGAAAAAGACTTCCTACTGAAAGTAGAACTAGTTAACTTACCCAACTGATATTCCTTACACATCATGTTGTCTAATTTAACTATTTGTGGTAAACCTCTAACTGCATTCAACTTGCTAACTTTGACCAAACTATGAAAGTTCACATGACACAACCTTCTATGCCACAACCAACTATCCTCAACTCTAGCCACCAAACAACTATTTATAGTAGTATTCAGATGGAATAAATTACCTCTAGTCTATCTACTAGTTGCAATCAAATCACTTGATCCTCCAAGTATCTTGCATATTCCTCCTTTGAACTCAAGTCTATAAACTTTGTCATTCAACTAACCCATACTCAACAAATTATGTTTTAGACCTTCTACAAAATAGATGTCATCAACATTACTCTTTCTATTCAAAGAAATTGTACCTTTCCCTTTAACCAAATAGGGTGTATTGTTACCAAATCTGACAACACCGCCATAAAATTCTTCAAGCTTTATGAACTTACTTTTGTCACCACTCATGTGATGAGAGAAACCACTATCAATGAGCCACTCATTTTCTTGATCAATGCGAGAGACTAAGGCCTTTTAATCTTCTTCGGCATCCTCTTTTACTGTAACAATAACTATCTCTTCTTCTTCATTGTTTTATGACTCCTCATCAGTCACACCTTCATCTACAACAATATAACATTGCTTCTTTCCTTTTCTCGTGAATCCTATGATCTTATCCTTTTGTTCACCATTAGGACACCTAGAAGCAATATGTCCAATCTTATTGCATGAAAAATACTTTAAAGATAACTTGCCTTTATACTTACTAGTTCCTCTAGGTAATCTCCTTGAAAGTAAGGCTTCAATTTCTTCTCGCTTTCTTTCTTCTTCAAGGACATATTCACGATCCATGAAATAACTTGTCAAGCATGTTGAATCACGACTTATTTGTTTTCCCTTCTTCTCTGATGCTAATGAAAAAGAGGCCTTAGAATTCGCTTCAACTTTAGGCATACTATTATCATAGTTACTCAATTCAAAAGTAGTGAGCTTACCAATCAATCCATCAATAGAAATAGTATCAAATATCCTCAATTCTTGTATAGCAAAAACCCTAATAGCATAAGCAAGTAGAAAAGTTCTCAACATTTTATTTACCACATCACTTTCTTCAATGTTACCACCGACAGCTTTGATAGCACCAACTACTTCATTTATCCTTTGACCATATTGAGCAATGTTCTCACCTTCCACCATTTTCATACATCATCATAGTTTCCCTTCAAATTGTCTACCCTAGCTTTCTGCACATGTATGTCTCCACCATATATTAACTTTTAACTTTTCACAAACCTCATGAATAGTCTCAAGTCCATGTACATACTATAGCCTCCAATGCTTGCATGTTCTCCAGTTTCTCCTTCAACTGATTTGCAGTAAGAATCTCGGTAGGAGTTACATATTTTGTTTCCACATGATTCCATAATTGTGGCCCCATGCCTTTCAGATAGATCTTCATCATGTCGCTCCATATAATGTAGTTGTCTCTTGTAAACTTAGGACCTTCCATTTTCATCATCAGATCTTTTCCTCAAGTTGTTAAGCTTACCACAAAGAGGACCTAGTCTTTGATACCAATTTTTAATATTATAAGGTCCAAGATTACTGAGAGGGGGAGTGAATCAGTAATTTATCAGATCTGAAACTTTTCTCATAATCATTCAATACCATAAACAACATTCATCAACTTTAACCTTATGCATGCAATAAACAAAGTAACCAAACAATCATTCACACATGCAACAAAGTAACACCAGTATTTTTATCATGGAAACCCTGATTAAGGGTGAAAACCATGGTGGGGATTAGCACCCACAAGTATTTGCACTATTTTGAAATACTCCTTGTTAAAGACCTGGCCCTGTTAAGAGCTTACAATTATGCCCAATTAGGAGCAGACCCTATTAGGAGTCATCTGATTACGGGGTTTATCTTTAACCCTATTAGGATCTTTACCATGTTAGGAGTAACCTTGTTAAAGGATTTCAGACCCTAGTTAAAGAGCCACCCTGTTAGAGGATTTACAAATCAGACGTGTTAAATTCTACCCGGTTAAGGGATTTTATTGTATAAAGTATTAGGAATCAAAAAGTATAATGATATGGGTGCAACATGCCTTCTCTGCTTGTTCAGATCCAATTAAGCACAACACATCGACTTCTTGCTAACTCTCTTTGGTCTTCACTCGACCGCACCTTCTCATCCACAATCTACACTTATAAAATTCATCATTTTACATATAAATACGTTAAAAGTTCATTAGGTGGTCACCACCTTAATCATGACCTAATACAATGTATTTCATCATTACAAACATTCCCACTCAATCCATGTACCCTAAAATGTGTTACAAATCTAGAACATTTGATTACAACTTCAGGTCGGTCTTCAGATTCATCGCATATCAATTTAAATGAAGAAGAGTCAAACCTTATTGACTTCTTCAACATGCTTCCAAAACTTGATTAAATCCAATCACCTCGATCAATGAAATAGCCAATAATCATTACTCATTTATTATTACATGTCACCTTGACATCGGGATCACAAAAACATCCACTGAAATTGATCACATCATCACTGCTCACTGATCTAACATCAACTGCTCAAACTTGTTCAAAACATTTTCTAACTTGCACAGAACAATCTTCTATCAAATGAAACTATGCCTTGCGATGCTTCAATCCTGTAGTGATCATAGGATCACCAACAAAGCCTAGTCAAGATAAGCATATCATGACCTCGACACTCGAATCCATAACGATTTGATAGAACAATTAAATCATTCATTGTTTGTTCTTCTGTCTTCCATGTTTCTCTTCAATCGATCATAACTGGCTCCATTTATATTCCTAGCTTACGTGATCATACAGAATGCATCTAGAGACATCCTTGAGTCTCCAACAGCGATCGCACACTCCAATTCTCACCACAATACATAATTCATTTGTGTTAATACTTGGCAACACATTAGGAACATTGTCAACAAATACACCAGCAAGTTGACATCAATGAAAACACAATAACTGGTTTTCTTGTCATCAAACATGTACCAATCAATACTCAATAAAACTTTGCATCAGTTATGCCAACAATTTGATCATCGAAGGGTTGTAAGAAATGTTGGATTCTATCTCACTGAGTGTCAGTCGTGGCATGATAGTTGGGATCTTTGAAGCAGAGGTTGTGTGAACGAAACAAACCATGTTCAAGGCATTAAATTCATATAAGGATGGGACTAAGAGGGGTACTCTATCTTCTTTTGCCCAGTTCATTGGGAATATGGGGGTCTCTTCTCCCCTTCACAAATAGAAAGGTTGTATGAATGCATGAAGGGGATGATTTTTGTAATACATGAATTATTATAACTTTATTATCAATTAATATAACATGAGTTGCTTAAACATCCTAAAGGGAAATATAGATATGAAGCACAAGTGAGAAATAAATATAAATGTTAATAATATTTTAAAATAAAATATGCCATTAGAAAAGAAAGAGATATAAAAAATCGAATGAAGGAAGGATAAACCCTATAGCCAAAATTCTCGATTGTACATAAGAAAAATAGGTTCACAAAAAAATTAAGGAAAATAAATCACTTATGTCATGTCCACAATCTTAAAATTGTAATAAAAACACAAACTATTTTTTTTTTTAAATATCAAACATCACCAATTATCACATTTCAAAAGTTTACTAAAGTGTGCTCTTAATGGTGTCCACACATGAAACATTACAATAGTCGTACCAACTTGAAGGAAATAATATGCTGGTTCATTTTATATGATTACTCTCATTCATTGTAATTTACAACTAGTTTAATTGATCAATCTAAAATTCACATAATCCAAACATGCATTTATGACCTAAAGATCAAATATAGGATAGCTAGACAATCATTATCATTACAACATTAAAATATTGAATCTTTCCAACTCAATTTGAATTCCACAAAATTGACGTAATCCAAAATATATTTTCATTTCAAGGTATACGAATTAAACGAAACGAGCATTTATAAATTTTTAGTAAAATATGTATCATTGACATTTAACTAAACTAATTTACTTACCCCATATATATTCATTTGATTGAATCCACGTGCAATAAAGGAAACCATTGATGAATGAAAGAGTGACAAAAGACACATGGAAGGTAAGGTCTTCCAACCTAACTATCTAGGATAATTGAATAATCAAAATAGTTAACAATAAATTATCTAGATAAATAAAGTAGGACTAGAAATTATTAAATACTAAACAAAATGTGGAAGTTAAAAGAATTTAAACATGTTAATTAGTTAGATTTTGAAAATGGAGAAGTTTTAAGAATTCATTTGTCAGTTTGTGGGCTTTTTCATATATGTTTGTCATGGAATCTTTATACTAATTGTGTGTTTCTCTAATTCATTTTAGTGTTTGCAAACGTAATTTAGCTGAATTGGTAGAAATCTAACTGTGTCGATGTTATGAGAATGATGCAATTAGTGATACTCTCATAAATATTCTATGATAAATATTATGCAATTATTTCAACTATTTATCTTGATAAATCTTGGTGACTTCAAAAAATAAATGAACGACTTTGAATACGACAACAAAACACATTTTGATATATGGTTTTTGATTTGGATGTATAACAGATTGGGGGGCCCTTCCCCACTTAGCTAAAACAACACAACACATCAATCAAGTTGACTCATAACAACTAGTGAAAGGACTATAAAGATATATATTTGTTTTTTAATTTTTTTTATTCAATGATAGAAATTTATCATTACTATTTATAAAGTCTAATTTACATCTTACATCTAGTACAAAGTGATGAATAACAGAAATCTAAATTGCTATTAATTTATAAAGAACTCCTATAGTGTTATGGCTCAAATATACCCATACTTTTACCACTCACATACTAATCAGTATATTAAAAACAATAATGAAAACGGACAAAAAGTGAACAGAAAGGGCAGGGCTCTGTAAATATAATTCCGTCGAGACAACGAAGTTCCTGCGTAATTTACTTCACTGGGCGGAAAAAAAAAACCCTCAAAGTATATTGAAGAATTTTCCAGAAACACGCAATGAAATCTGCAGTCTTCGAAAAATCCATATTTCTGCTTGTACCCTGTAAATGTAATCGTTCCTCGGTCTTTCATCATTATTGAATAATTCAACAAGTGAAAGCAGCGACTAGGGTTTCGATCTCTCTGTCAATATAGAGTTTCGATCTCTCTGTCAATTTAGGGTTTCTCCGTTTGTGAAAATATTATTCTTCAATGGTGACTGTAAGCATCCTGGTGATACTGACAATGTTTTTGATGAGTCCGGCAACAGCCTTTTTCCCTTACAGATGGCGATCTGGCGATCTGTGGGACGCGATTTTGGATCCCCTGAAGCTCTTGGATCAAAATTCTCCCACCGGTCCGAATGGTGTGGAAGATATTGCCCTCGCCCCAACTAACTGGAAAGAAACTTCTCAAGCTCATGTATTTACCGTCGATGTACCAGGTGAATTCAAGCTTCATTTATTTCTTTTCATTTATTTCTTTAACAGTATAATTTTTCTTCAAGGTTAGGGTTTGTATCAGATTTGGCGAAACTTTTACAGGGTTAACGAAGGAGGAGATAAAGATTGAAGTGGAGGAAAACAGGGTGCTTACAATTAGCGGCCAGCGAGTCAAAGAAGAAGAGAAATTGGGGGAAAAATGGTACAAAGTGGAGCGTGGTGTGGGTAAATTCTGGAGGCAATTTCATTTGCCAGGCAATGTAGATATGGAGAGTGTGAAAGCTGATTTGAACAATGGTCTTTTGACTGTCTCTGTTGCTAAAATTGGTGAAGACAAAGCCAAAACCGCCAAAATTGTTGACATTGGTGATAGCACTGGTGAGCTGTGAAATCATATGCTGCTGTAAATATGCATGTGAATTCAATTATTGGTTAGGTAAACGATTTCAACGATTTCTTCTGAGCTTATTGAGGATAGGGGCGGAGATCCCACCACATGTTTCTGATTCTTACTCTACACTTACAGTCTTCATGATTATGATTGGACAGTACATTCATGACTGGTTGTCTGTATTACTAAATTGTTTTTTTCAATGAATTCCCTGGACATATTTATTGGATTCTCAACTAGTCAAGAATTTAGTTTTTTGCTTTGCATTGAAATAATCCTTTGGAAGTGGGCAATAGGAGCATCTTAAGAGAGTAATTTTAAGAGAGTAATTTTGCACTGGCTAAAAACTGTCCTATTTCTTTTAGTTGTTTGGTCGGTTGTTGACTTCGTATTTGCAATTGTGTTGAAATAGTTGTTTGGTTGCTTGTTGACTTCGCATTTGCAATTGTTTTGATTGTAATGGACTGCAATATTGTGTATATATATTCGGAAGTTTGAAATCTCTATTAATTTGAAGAAGACGATTCTATTTGTTGTTGTCTTTGTATGTAATTTGGCTATTTGTAACTATTGTTCCAGATTCTTAGTAGTAAAGATGCATATTGTGGGATCTGTCGTGTGTAAAGGTCAAAAAATGGTCATTTCAAATTGTCACCCAAGACCTACTTGAAGATGCCCCAATAATAATGCATTACAAATACCTCAAAAGTTTTCAATACTTATGCACAAATGTCCGAGTGGTCATTAAAAATTTGACAATACTTAAGCACATATGTTCCAATAGTTGCTCAAAAATATCGACTACTAGGGGTACAAGTGGGTGGCTATTGGTACATGATATATTTATCGATGATCTTTTAGTTAACATTTGTTTGGTCTCTTTATAGTTAGTAATTGGGGGCTTAGGACGAGCAAGGAGTGAATAGAAAGAAATCATAGCATAGGCAATAGTTGGTGCTCTTCACCATGTGGAGGAAATAGTGTACCGAAGTATGTCTTTTAGCAATATATATGATGTGTTATTATACAAGTTTATTGATATCATGAAGGGTTGAATCCATGCCTTGTAAAGGGGATATGTAAATAAATTATTTGAAAGTTAACAAGTGGAAAATATTAAACATTATGTTGGTTAAGTCAAATTGTGTTCATTGATAGTTGTGCACATGTGGCATATAGAGATGTTATTGAAATGACTCCTGAATCAAGAGACACGTATAGAAATTGAAGTGGCATAAGATCTTGGAGCTTTCGTTACAAACAAGTAGCGCACAAAAGACATTCATATGTGAAAATTAAATGGCATTGTGTCCACATAAAGATATATATTTTCTTTGTGTAAAGCTTGTTGAAGTCCTTATTAGAATTGGAGTTCAAGTTTATATGAAAATCAAATGGCATTGTGTCAACATAAAGATATATATTTTCTTTGTGTAAAGCTTGTTGAAGTCCTTGTTAGAATTGGAGTTCAAGTTTATATGAAAATCAAATGACATTGTGTCAACATAAAGATATATATTTTCTTTGTATAAAGCTTGTTGAAGTCCTTGTTAGAATTGGAGTTCAAGTTTATATGAAAATTAATTAACTTTGTGTCAACATAAAGATATATATTTTCTTTGTATAAAGCTTGTTGAAGTCCTTGTTAGAATTGGAGTTCAAGTTTGAGGTGAAGGTATGCTAAGGTAGAATAATGTATTCATAGACATAGTTGGGCTATGAATAGGAGGATAAATTATGACAAAGAGTCTTTGCAAATAGGTTAAAGATTGTTGGTTTTTGGTAAAATAGATTGGTGGGGTTCAATACGTATTGGAGTGTTCCAAAATTTCATTTTTTTTTCTTTTCCACTTATACTTGTGTTGTGCGACTTTGGGTCAATTTGAATTGATTGTTCTTTTATCCCACTAGTCATTTGTATCACTTAATACCAAAACAAGATTTGAGTAGTGTGTGAGAGTTGTGTGGGTTGCTTTATGAAGTGCATTTTGTGTATGTCACATTATAGGCCTCACAAATGATTTATAAGGATCTAAGATATAATTGAAGGGTTTGAATTGAAAGTTTAAGTACTCATGGTTTTGTCTCGAACTGAAAAAAAAAATCAATTATGCATAGAAGGTCATGACAAGTTTGTAGATATGGAAAACTAATAAGTCTATAATTATCATGGAAAATGTGTAAGTACCTTAGTAATTTTGTAATTGGTAGTTAAAGGGAAGTAACAATTTCATTATGATGTGGGGAGCAATTATGTGAAACAAAAATCATAACTATGACATTTCAAGTTGTGCCTTGAGACTCTCAATATATGAGAGACTATATTACTTCTTTTAGGTATGAGGACATTGGCTAGGTTTAGTGGCTGGAAATCTTAATCATGATAAATTAGACAAAAGGGAACTCATTTTTTGTTAAAGAAGTTTGGCAATGAGCATAGAGCACCATGATTATTGTAATCCTTCTATATTTTGCTTCTACAAGTGAGGTGTACATGCCCTACCCATTGAAAGATTTGAACTTGTGACCTCTTTTTTCAAGAGTACAAGTCTATCTAACATGTCTAGGTAGCCATGTTACTTGGTTGCGAGTAGCTAGTTTTCTTCCATTTGAGGCAATCAAGGTAAAAACTTGAATAATATGTATGTTTATTTAGATGCTTGACTATCTCTATATTACATAATTAACTCTCTTTTAAAACTATATAAAATGTCATGAATAATAACAAACAAACTTTAGTAATTCTTAGTTTAGGGTGAACAAGGTAAATTTTGAAATTACTCCTCTATGAAAGCAAGTTACTTGCTAGGGAATTGAGTGGAACTAACTGTATGCTAGTGATAAAGTACTTAAGGGATTACAAAATTGCTTCCTTGCAATTCAAAGATTAAAACACGTATATGGAATGAATAAATAAGGGTGGAAAAGGATTTGGATGCATAAGTGCCCAACTTGGAGACAGCGGAGAGCCACATGGAATAGATCATCAACAACCAACAATGGATAACTCAATAAGAAAATCACATGACTCAAAATCAAGTCTAAATTACTCAGCAATCATCCATAAATGCATTGATGTTTGTTCTATTCATGAAAATTTTTATTGGAGACAATGGAGAAGAAAGCAAGGGCATGCCAAAGAGAGATTTTGGAAAAAGGAAAAAGAAAAAAAAGATGTTTGGGTGAACAAGGTAAATTTTGAAATTACTTCATTCAAGGTTGAACAAGGTAATATTTGAAATTACCTCTTTCAAGGTTGAAACTAAAGTATATTATGCATATCTATATAATGGGACATGTAAAATTTTCTTTCCACCTCGGGATGAGTGGTCATACTCATGTATGGTCGAAAAGTTAATTTTCTTCTTGGAAGAAGAAAAAGGAACTTAGTAGTCGATTTGTGTGGGTTTAAAAAAAATCCACTTGGAGATGAAAATGACCAAATCATAGATTGATTGTATTATAGACAAGGTAGTGGGCAGGGAAAACTTTAGTGGCGAATATTCGTCATTTGGCGAATGTCTCATGTCCGCGACCCGAGATTTGAAGAATATATTGTGTATATCAGGTTGTCCACATTGCCTGACCTTTATAAATATTGGGTCGAATGCCCAAGCCCATTGCCCATTGGTTTATGTATTTTTATCTTTTTCTTTCCCAATATTGCCAATCAAATTAATTGTTGGACACTATAAATTGAAAAATTTTGCCTACAATTTCCAAAGCTTGTCGTAATTGACAACCATATTTGCCAATATGTGGTCGATATTCAAGGTTAGGGTACAGGTTATGTGACATGTGTCTCTATTCCAGAGACTTTGAATGAAACTTTATGACTTTTAAAACTTTGTCCCGAAATAGATTTGACATGTGTCTCTATTTCAGAGCCTTTTGGGGGAATCTTTGTGTCTTTTTAAACCTTGGCCCGAAATAGAATTCCTGCCATTGATCTGGGATCATCCGACAGTTATAAAAAGTAAGGTTAGTTCATGCTAGAAGATAGAAAATTAACTCATGATACCTTAATAAAATAATAAAATTCATTTGAGCTTTCGGGGGCACTGCCCCCGAAAACCCCTGCGGGGGTGTTGCCCCTCGACCCCGCCCTGTTCCACGACAGGGAGCGCGCTAGGGGCGTTGCCCCTAGATCCCTTCTTGGGGGCGCTGCCTCCAAACCCCCGTCAAATAATAATAGTTTCTTGGTATGTGTGCTTGTCACCGCGATTTTTTTGAATAATGAAAGATTTGCCAAGATTTTATAAAATTTTCATATAATTGAAAAAAAATCGCCAGTACAACTAATATTTTTTTCCTTTCAAATTAAAAAATTTTGCCAACAATATTAATTTTTCCCTCCCAAAATGATGTAGGATTCGCTAGTATTTTACACATTTTCCCAGGAGGGGGTTTCTTAAAGTTTTCCCTGGTAGTGGGCAACATTTGTAGGACTACACAACTGAAACTAAAGTATATTATACATATCTATATAATGGGACATGTAAGATTTTCTTTCCACCTCGGGATGAGTGGTCACGCTCATGTATGGTGAAAAAGTTAATTTTCTTCTTGGAAGAAGAAAAAGGAACTTAGTAGTCTCTATTTGTGCGAGTTTAAAAAAAAAGTTGCTTGGAGATGAAATTGACCAAATGATAGATTGATTGTATTATAGACAAGGTAGTGGGCAACATTTGTAGGACTACACAACTGAATTATATAAACAACCCATGTTTCTTAGCACTGGTGAAGAATATCCATACTAAATAACTTGGTGATTTGTATCTTAATATTAGGAGAAGAGTCATTGTGATGAAACAAAGGGACCTAGATGAATAATGTGTCCTAACATACTACACATAAGAAGAAGAGAATAATGGTGAAGGAGAGTCTTCCAAGCAAAGGAAAAGTAATAACCAACCAAAAAAGGACAGAGAAAAATACTTCAAGAAAGGGAATTATAAAGTTGTGAAGATTAATCTTATTGTTCATCAATACGAGGACCCCAAAGAACATTGCTCTCATTGAGATATTGATAGGCATATTAACAATACTTGTTGGAGGCTATATTCTAAGTTGAACCAAAAAAACAAGGTGAAAGTGGGCTCTAAAAAGTCCATGGCCATTGTCTATCAAGACATGAAAATTAAGGAAAACTTAGATATAGATAAAAGAATTAAAATTTAGAGCGGCAAGGACCGTCATTTAAACAAAGAACTTGGGGTGATGAATTAACTATCCACTTCCAAAATTTATATGAAGCAGTGAGCACAAAAAAATTGCTTTTCTCATCATTTCACAAGTGAAAATTACTCAAAATCGGTGAAATTGTTTGTGTATATGTGTACTTTGATTATCTAAATGCGCATAAAATTGGGGAAAGTTTGATGGTGTTTTGGAGGCCTTAAGGGACTATTATCTCTATGTAACGGTCCCAGGAAGCCTGTGAGGAGTAGAAATGTTCCTTAAAGTTGCATGGAGTGAATGTGGGTTGAGAACAGTTGGTTTGAACCATGGTTGAGGTGTTTCTTATGTTAGAACAGAAGTTTGAGTCTTTAGAGGGATTTTATGTCAAGCCCTAGTATCAGACCCAATCAAAACTGGCAATTAGGCCTGTGAAAAAGGAGGACAGTCAAAATTTGGGCCCTTCCCTCCAAAGGAACCCCTAACCATTTCAACATGTGTTATAAAATGACCAAATGGATATCTAAATACGGTTTTATTTTTTAGATATGAATCATGTGTTGAAAGATATATATCTGTCAGACCCTTTTGAAGGGCTACTATGCACTAGGCCTAATTGTGAATGAACTATCATTGATCTATGCCCAAGATCAGCTATGAGTGTTGAATTGTGTTAGTAAGAAGATTCTAATCCCTTCTCTGCATCACTAGAGGATACTGTAATTTCTAATGCCACGTGGAAGAAACACCTATCCATTTAAAACAAGTTGTGATTTTGTATAGATAAACATATCGTGTATAACACAAAGAAGTATGGGCTTGCAAAAAACTAATTTCTATATTGGGTCATTGGTTGGAGGAAACAAGTGAGAGTTGATTCCACAAAGGTGGGCTCTGTAAAAAAAATGGCAAACGCCAAAAAATTTTAAATAGAGACAAGGAGTTTTATAGGTTTTGTTCAACATATGCATAAGTTTACTTTTGATTTCTCTTTTCTAGGTTCTCCCCTATACTTAGTTGTACCCATGGCTAATAACATTCAAGGAAGTAAATTACATTATTGGTACATTTTTTTAGATAAAAGGTGTTGGGCACATGTAATATTATTTATAAAGCAATTTGATTACATTGCAAAAATAGAAGATGGGACACATAGGAAAAAAGAGTACTACCATGTTGGTTAGAACAACATTTACTAGATGCATTCAAAAGCATTAGAAGCCAAAAAAAAACCCCGTAAAATAATAATAATCCTTAAATGCTTGTGATAAGCTATCACCTTTGTAATCTTACATTATACCAATAAGAACAATAATTGAAAGATGATGCCCAAAACACTGAAGGAACTTGACTACACTAAAGATCTCATTTGCTTTTGAAATTAGTACTTTAATTCTTCAACACCAAACTATAATCATTGTAGAAACTAAATTGCATGACTTGAAAATCACATGCTACAATAAGAATTTTTAATTGTTTACGGAAGAAAATGTCACCAATCAATGTGTTTTTTTGTTTTTATTTTTTTTTTTGTGGAAGAAGATTTGAACTTAGCACGATCTAGGAGCTTGCAACATGGATCGTGCCATTAAACTAAATGCCCTTTGGCACACCAATCAATGTTGAATTTTCAAAGATATCATATTCTACTAGTTCTTATTAAAAATTATCCTCTATAACTTCAATCTGAATAATACAAATCTCATTTGTGACTTCCACTTATAGTAATTATATAGAATAAGAAGAACAATTTTAGACATATCCATGATGAAAATAGAAAATAATATATGGAAACAAAAATATATCCCTCACAATATAAGCAATAATTCCTCTAACATTATTGCTATTAAGAGAGAGATAAAAAAATCCTTACATATTTAAGGCATTCTCTTCTCTTTCCAAAAGATCAATCATATCTTCATTAGATGGTAAGGGATAGAAAGATGTTACTTTGTTCTATGCTTGAATAAGAAATGCAACACCTTCACTAAGCACTATATGTTCACTAGAAATTATGACCTCAAACAATTTAATATTATTATAATAAGATATGTGATCTACTTCTTTATCCATTAATATCCATTAAGCGCATTCTTTACCAGAACCACCACATCCAATATGATGGAGACAAACACTCAAAGCAAGGGGAAAAATATACAACATTAAAAATGAAAGCTAAAACTCTAAATCCAAATAAGAATAAAAAACAAAGTTGCAATACCAAATCCGATCTTAGCTCAGTTGGTAGAGCGGAGGACTGTAGTGGGAAACAAAATCCCTAAGAAATCCTTAGGTCGCTGGTTCGATTCCGGCAGATCGGATGCACTTTTGCAATTTAGGTTTTTCATTCACTTTATTTTACTGTTAATTTGTTCGTCTCCATTTTATGTCTTATGAAGCAAAGTATGCCACAATACTTTAAAATAATTTTAAATTTCAGTATTTTTTAAAACAGTTCCTGATTTGAGTAGGGAATGCTGCCGTAATTTTATAAAAAGTGTTGGAGGTTATATCGTGACTTGAACTTTAAAAAAATTAAGGTCAACGTGGACTCTAAAAGGCCATTCTCGCCATCTAGCAAGAGGTGAAAATTGAGGACGACTTAGACATATTTGAAAGAATAAAATTCAGTCACAATGACCATTATTCAAACAAATAACGTGACACTCTCCAAATTTAGGTGAAGGAAACAAGGGTAAGTGCATTTGTAGATCTCAATCCAATTTGATTTAGCTTGATATAGTTAATAAGGGCGCTGATTAAGTTCTAGACAGAATGTACTAAAAACAAAAAAATGCCAAACTTTTTTTTCCAAATTCACGAAAACATAGTAAGTTTTTAGCAAATTTTTTGTGGTTTTCGATCACAAGAATTGTAGATCATAAAGAACATATGCTGAAAATTTCGCAAAAATCCGTGGTGTTCTCGGATTTTTCAAATTTGGTCAATGGTGCATTCTATCTGGAGCTTTTAGCCACATCTGTTAATAAGTTTGGTCTGGAAACTTATCATTATCCTCACCCATATCTATTGGGTTGCTTGAAAAGTAGTTTTGATGTTGAAGTTATATATAGAAAAAAATTAGTTAGATAAAAGCTATTGATTTATGTGATAAAGTGGAGATTGATGTGTTTATACTCGACACAATTGATATTGTTCTTGGAAGTCCATATTTGTATGTCAAGAATATTATCCATCAAGACTAACAAGTATTGGTGGGTCAATGCTACAATCAAATTATCACTAATGGAAACCAAAACAAAGTAAAAATTGATTTGGTGATTTCAGATTAAGCTATCAAGTCGATTTGAGAAAGAGAAAAATCTATTTACTTTTGTTAAAAGGTAACCAAGATGAAGATAATGATATTTCTTTGGTTTCTAGTACTCACAATCATACAATGGGTTTGGTGAATTGTCGACTTCCGTTTAGGAGAAGTTTCACAAAACTAAGGGGTAGCCTTAAACAAGAAAAGTACAAAATGAGATTCACTTACTCCTAGAATCTCCTCTTTAAAATACTAGATTGTATAGGAAGCCTTTATTGAAGAGCAATGCATTTTGAAAGTACCTCCAAGAATTGTTGAAGTAAGGAATAATTAATACAAGCACCTCAATGTGTGGGTCACCTATTGTCATGGTAAGAAAAAACAATGTTTGTTAGAGTAAGTGTATAGATTATCAATCTCTCAATATTATAATCATTGAAACCACATGAAAAATATTTCACAAAATTAGATTTCAAACTAGGTTACCATCAAATATGATTGGAGGATACATAGAAGACTATTTTCTAAACCAGCCAAGGCCTTTGTGATTTCTTAGTATTTTGATTTAAATTATGTAAAAAACCTACAAGTTTAATGAATTATGAATAGTGTTTCAAGGAGTTTCATAGATATATGTGTGTTTCATAGTATATCTCGATGATATTCTAATCATTGGTATATTCAAATAATTGGTTGGAGTAAGTTGAGAGTGGACTCTAAAAAGGTTGGGTCTATAAAAAATTGCCCAACACCGAAGAGTTTTATATAAGTGTTGTTCAACATATGCATAAGTTTACTTTGAACTTATCTTTACTAATTTCTTCTCTATACTTAATTGTAGCCATGGGTAATAACTTTCAATGGGGTAAATTACATCGTTGATGTATTTTTTTTAGCTAAAAGGTGTGACACATGTAATTTTATTGATAATATAGTTTGATTACATTTTAGAACTAGAAGAGGGAACACATAGGAAAAAGAAGATTACTATATTGGTTAGAACAACATTTGTTAGAAACATTCAAAAGCATTAGAAACATTTTTTAAAAATACCAAAAACTTATAAAATAACAATAATTCTTAAATGCTTACATACAGACCATCAACACTGTCATCCAATATTAAGCCAATAAGAATAATAATTAAAGATGATGCCACAACACCAAAAAAAACTTGATTACAATAAAGATCTCTTTTACATTTCAAATTAATACAGTGATTCTTCAAATCAAACTCTAATCATTGTGGAAGCTAAATTGCAAGCCATGAAAATCACATTCTTTGTAGAAGAAAAGGTCACCAATCAACATTGAACCTTCAAACATATCATATTCTATTATCACTTATCAAAAATTATCCTCAAAAAAAGATAAACTTGAACATATCCATATAGATTTACCTTTACAACTTAGAATCTCGAACCAAAACCATACTATTAGACAATAAGATAGAAACTCTCTTACTAGTTTATATTTTTGTTGTCTAATAGTATTAAAACACATCAACAGTTAATCACCAATGATCATGATCAATAGTAAATTCTTCTATTGGACATTCTAAACAAAACACATCAAGTTTGACAGAATTGTATAAGCCAATTTCATTTAGCTCCCACTTCGAGGGTTGTAAATAAATCCTTTTACCATCATCCCACCGTAATCAAGACAAATGGTATGAGTAAGTTGAGAATGGCCGTTAAAAATATTTTTAAAGTCATGTTTATGTACACCAAGATTGATGGTCAATAAGCACCCATTTTAATGCCCAGTTGTCAAGAATAATCACAAAGTGCTAGAGAGTGGAATGGTGTTGCTGGTTGTTTGGCCAAATGGGCCTCTGATTATATGTTTGCTTGGAACATTGTAAATATGGCTTAATTACGTCTGGGCCTATCTCGTCAGTTAGATCATTTAGTGGATCTTGATAGGGTTGTTTGACGCTTTCTGGCTGTAGTTCTTCCTGCTTAAATAAATTTTCACCCCTCTTTTATTTCACAAAGTGCTATAGAAACAAAGATCTCCATCCTTTCTAAATTAATGTTGCATGTACTTTTTAAAGCAAGGATTAATTAATGGAGGTAAGGCAATGAAAATATGGAAACTATTGTCCATAATTAGAAGGCAATCTAAAAATTTACTCCAAAGTGGCAACTTCCAATGGTTGACCAAACTATAAGGAAAAAATTATTTCAATCATGGTAAGAATATATATTTTCATGACTGGTGTAGTCTTGTAGGATTTTCTTAGTGAAACATTTTCATTAGTAGAAACAAAAAGAAATTCCTTTGTCTCATTATCCTCATCAATAGTTGTGGTTATGTTTGCTTCTTTGAAATAGTGATGTAGTCAAAGCTATCTATAATCGTCAAATGCATTGGAAAATATAACAAAGTTTCTAATTCTATTCTTGATTGTATCCATGATTGCTAGGGAATCCCCTTCAACGTAGATTCTATTAATTTTTTTAATTACAAAATCAATAAGTAAGGTATTAGCTTCAACTTCATTATTAGTAGTTATAGATTTTTTATTTTTTTTTAAATTAATAAAAGTCTATTAGTACTATATCACACTCTGTTTTTGAGAAGACTAGTTTTTATTTGAAGGTTCCACTAAAATTTAACATAACTATTGTAAAAAATGAAGAATCCATATTATATCTTTTCTTTTTGAGTTTAACAAATTGATGGAGTTTCAAATGAGAGGAAGTTTTAGATAATACAATTATTTTAAAATCTTACTATTTCAACTAGAGGATTATTTGGTTGTTGCATTCTTAAGAATATTAGACACATTTATTTCAAAAAAAATTTCAAAAAGAATATTAGACACAATTGTTTTTATATATCTCTCTCGATCTTGTGAACTGAATTTTTCAAATTTAAATTATGCTCTAATAAAAATATTAGATGACAAGAGAAGGGCTTATCTACCAAATACAAGCATAAGTGGGTTTACAATATAAAGAAGGTTGGTTTATAAAATAATGAAAAAGTGAATTTAAAAAGGTGCCTTTTCAACCAAATTTGTTAGAAATTTATTCCTGGCACCTTTTTATTGTTTTTTGTTTTTATGATCAATAAAGAATCTAAACCGAAATTATATTTAAATATGTCATGCATATAATAAACAGGGACTGTCTATGGGGCAGGAAATTTGCACCTTAGTAAACAAAATATGTTGTTAACACAATATGTTAACAACATGTGTGTTAGTCTATTGCGTTAAAGTGTGTTAGTAATTTGCAAACAAATACAATAGACTAACACACATGTTGCTAACATATTATGTTAACAACATATTTTGTTTACTAAAGTGCAAATTTTCTGCCCCATAAACAATACCTAATAAACATCACCTATTACTAGCATTACATTTCAATAATAATTAATTTGATTAATCCTTCTCTTTTACACAAAGCACACCATGAAAAAATAGGGAAATCACTCAAAGAACATTAAAAAAAAAAAGTGAAAAAGAATTGACGTTTTTTACTCCCAATAGACAATCATGTACCTAATCAGGGTATTTCATTGTCTTCCCAAATTCATTTAAAGTTAAAATAGACATTGGTGATGAAATATAAATGGAAAGAAAGGGAGGACTTGGCCATTATCAAATTTCAACGGTCCGCGACGTAAGATATGGTAAAAGTCAACCCTGATTTCTTAAGCCGTAACTCAAGTTAGAGCTGTTTATAGGGGTCGAAACAATTACATTTTGTTAGAATGTTAATTATCAAATCCGATCTTAGCTCAGTTGGTAGAGCGGAGGACTGTAGTGGGAAACAAAATCCCTAAGAAATCCTTAGGTCGCTGGTTCGATTCCGGCAGATCGGATGTGCTTTTTAATTTGAAACAAATTAATTTTAAACCTCTAGTTAGTATTCACAGGAATATGGACTATGCTGTTACGTCTCCTATCTCACTTCAATTATTTAACTTTAACTTGTATTGGGAAAAGTGAGAATGGCAAACTTTTGAGCCCCACACACAGTTTGCAATTGATGAAAGAAACCTTCCCCACCTTTCAAATTACTCCTTAAATTTACTGTTATTGTCTTATTAAATCGATCAGATTTCCACAATCCATTGAATTTAGAGCTGAATTTCTGGCTTTGATTGTGTGTGTTTGTTATTGTCTTCTTTTTTCTTATTTCCCATGTGTTTTTTTCTTCGTCAAGAGTCTTTGTATATGAAACTTCTCATTCCTTGAAGTTGTCATTTTTTCTTCGTCAAGAATATCAATATATGAAACTTCTTTGAACTTGACATCAGTCATTTTCTTTTCTGATTACATGAGCTTTTTTCTAACATATGAAATATTCTTACAATCTTTTGAAGTTTTTCCTTCAAATTACATTTATATGTTTTATTTTCTTTATCATTGAATAACTCCACAATCATTGAATTCATCTTATTCAATGTATCTTTGTATTTTTTAAATTTTTCTTAATCAAAATATTTATGAAAAAGAAGAAAGATGGTAGAACAATATTTCAGCATTAGTTAATTCAAATAAAATTTAAAAAAATTAAGATTAGAAAATCAATATTAATATCGTATTGATCAAAATAAAATCTAGATTGTTCAAATTTTAATTGTACATTCAATTATGTCAAGTCAATAGATGTTTAGCTTTCAAATGATCTTTATATAAGATTTCGTGAACCAAGTCATGTTAAAGATATGAATATAAACATGTCTATAAAGGGCATGCTAAAAGAATATGGGGTTCATATACTAAAGAGTGTCCATCTATGAATTTTTCTATGTAATTTATGTGAGTTAATTTTCACAATCATATTTTTTTAAGAAGTTGACAAATTTATATGGGTATGACAAATTTTCAAGTTTGAGAGTGATGGCAATTTTATAAAGATTGTTTGTCTAATCTTTTTAATTTGCATCCTTCCAAAAATTTTCAAATAATTCATTTCCACTCTTTGGTTGTTAGCTATATATTGCATATGATGAGTCATTTCATCAAATATATCACAAATATTTATCTATCTATTTCATCTATACACTATCAAATTATTTTAGAATTTCACATCTTCTACCTATTCCAACAAATGAGTATTAAAGAGGCGTGCATATTTTTAAAAAAAACTAAATGATAAAACTCAATTTTTTTTAAAAAAACCTAGAAACCAAAAGAGAAAAATCTAAATATATATTAAAATAATTACACATCTACCCTTTATATATTTAATTGGAAGAAAATAATATTGAAAAAATAGATTAAAAAATATTTGTTAACTCTTTGTGAAGGCTCTACAAACTAAATCCAACTAAATTTTCCTAATTTTCTTCAACTACAACACTAAATATTTTATATCGTTCCAAAATACACTCTCACCTTCTATATTTGCTAGTAATGTTGGAACATTTTCCAAGGCCCTAAAGGAATCCTTTGAAAGATAGAAGTGAAAAAGAAATTATTTTGTTTTAGTTCCTAATTTTGAATAATCAAGGGTCAAAAGTCTAGGTATTAGTTTTACCCTAAGGGTCAACCTCACAAGTATTGGTATGAATTGAAAAGTGAATATTTCTTTGTGTTTCTTCATCTAAACCATGTTTTATTGTTTCTTGAATTCAAATTAATATTCATATATTTTTAGCTTTAAATGCATCCATCCTTAGAGAGGCTTCTAGTTCAACTAAACCTTAAAGAGATACAAGTGGAAAAAGAGTTCTTCCAATTTATTCTTGGAGTGCCACTTAGCTTAGCTTGCCTCTTGGTCTGCAAATCTTACCTTCCAAGGATCCTAAGCCTTAATGAGATACAAGTGGTAAAATATTTCTTCCAATTTATTTTTGGATTGTCACTTAACTTACATTTTGGCCTACAAAACTTACTTTCCAAGGCTCCTAAGTTTTATTTATGGTCTCTCTTGTTTTTGTTTGCATAACTACATATTTTGTGTCATCCACACCCAAATCTTCTAAGGAGGTTATAATTGCTCCTCCTCTTCACCCAATATAGATGGCTCCTAAAGTGTCCATTAAAGGAGGTACCTCAGTTCTAAAAATATTTCCACTTGTTCTCTCCAAAGAGTAAAATGTCCATATCCAAAGGTATTGATTTTCTTGGCTTGTCCATGCAATACTTGTCTAAATAAATTTGTGCTTTATATTCAACCTCTATTTTATGTTCCTTCAAATTGTAGCTATGTCTTTCAATGTACATATTTTAGGTATTCTTGAATTGTCCATTTACTTCAAGTTGTATTTAGTTATCCTCTCAATAAAGGTGATGCTTTGGAGCACCTATAACTTGTCTCATTTGTTCTTATTTGTATTCCAAAGATGCATCAAATAGAAATGGGGGAAAATGTGTCAAGTGTCGTAAAAGAGTGTCATATGTGAGAACAATATTCATCCCAAGCGTTGGGGTACTTTGCATTACATCCTTCTTATGAATTACACTAAGACCATGTATACTACCTTTGTTTTCCATCTATATGTAAGTGAAAATATCGCTAATATTTTTTAAGAAAATAATTAATATTGGACTATGAAAAGTGAAAAAATAATGCAAAGACACTAATTAAGAATAGCCCAATAATTCATATTAGTCTATATGTAAGTGAAAATATCGCTAATACCACATATAGTTAATTCTTTCATGAATATGAAAAGAATAAAGAATGTATATATTTATTTATTTTAAGCTTAGAAATCACCAATTTCAAGAACCAAATCACTTTAATACACTTTCTTACACATATAAATAATATTGAGTACAAAATAAAGTAGTCCATGCTAAAGGAGTATTAGATGAAGAGTGATTAAAAGTAGAATATTTTCCCTTGAAATGATGTACTTGTTGATATTTCATGAATACTATTTATCATAATTTTTTTACTAATATAATTCTATAAACACTCCAAGTCATGAATTTTCTAAAGAAAAAAAATAGTTTAAGAATAATGACTAATTTATGAAAGATATAAATTTCTTAACAAGTTGGTAGCAGGTCTAAGCTATTTTATTTGGTCAAAATGGGATTTTAAAGTCAAGAATGTAGATGGACTTATTTGTTTGATAAAATATCATTAAATTATAATCGTAATAAGTAATTATTTTTTGTAGAGCCCTCTATTTTTCATTCTCGTAGGTAAAGTAGGTGGAATTCTAAGGTCTAGCCTTTATTTAGACTTAAGAACAATATAGATGAATTTTTAGGATATTTTCATGTGATTATATTGAGGCAATCAATTTAAATTTTGGTACTTACAAGAAAAGCATTTATTCATAACTAGTTTGTACCAAATGTCAAAAAACTAAAAGAGTGTTGTGAAATTATAACAGGGTTCTTTCTCTATAATATTAATACTTACATGTTCATCACAATAGTACAATATCTAAGATCTCATGAAAATAAGATTTTACATCAGACTCGATGAATTTACTTGGAACTAAATGCTAGTGTGCATATAGAGTTAAAAATATTGGATTATGAAGTAATTCTTGAGATAAGAATTAAGAAGTTAGTGACTAGGTGGTTAAAATAACCTCATCAAGTGGATGCTTTTATCAAAGGAAGATACCAATTGATAAGATAATGGATTTGTACAGAAAAATCTATATTTGGCTAGTATTAAGGACAATAATGTTTGAAGATGGGGTATTTACTCCCTAATTCTATTAGGAACATCAGGTTATGGTGTGGTATTTTAGCAAGCATAACCTTTAACTTGGTCACCTATTCATTTATAGATCTAACAACTATAGAAACAGTTCGCCTAAAAGGGATTGCAAAGTCATCATAAACTAATTATGTTATTAATAAGAGATAGTGGTTAATTGGTTGATATCATGTCAAAGAGGTATGTTCTCATTATAAGAGATATTTTCTTGTCAAAGTTGCCATGTTTGATATTCAATATGTTCCCATTAAGTTTACTTGTACTAAATGATGACTTTTTAAGTTGCTATTGTTTACAAAGGTTTGATATTCAGTTCATGCATTGTATTTAATTTGAATTGGTGTTGTTCATTACTGATTTGATTTAATGATTTTATTACAAGTAAAATGGGACGATAATCTTATCATTCCAAGCTTCATATCCTATGTTTATACTTTAAAAGAAATAAAATCTATAGAAAAATGACAAAGAATAACATATAATAAATACCATGGAACCATAGTTTTACACCCTATGCCTCTAAAAATATATCAATTTCTTCATTCAAACTATTATTCCAAGCCTTAAAACCTTGATATGACAAATCTAATATAATATGAATAGAATTTTCCATTAGATCCATTATTTAGATCTTAAGATCTTGGGATCATCAAGAATACACCATGACCTTATTACCATTTTACCACATGATTAACTTTAAACTGGGATCATTAGCAATATAATTCATTATTACAATATTGCTATCAAGATTCAACTATGTAGTTTTTTATTCAAACTCATTGACCCATGTATCATGAGTAATGGTTTGTAAGAACCCATCTCTATTGAGAATATGAGATGGTTCATAAGGCGCAACACTTGCTAAAGGTTTTGCAAATGCGGTAGCAAGCTAAGTGAGATTAACCTTTGAGGAAACTCCATTGCTAAGCATGCTTGAGTGGGAATAGTACTAGGATGGGTGACTTTCTGGGAATGCCCAATGCTTCACCTCTTGTGAGCATATCACCTAGATCCAATGAGTGTTAAGTGGGTCATTCATTCTCATGAGAGATGGGTTCTTGTGAACCACTACTCATGAACTATGGGTCGATGAGTTTGACTTGAAAACTACACAGTTGAATCCTGATAGCAGTATCATAATTTGACTTGCTGTGGAAAATGTCTCTTGTTTATCAATATAATTCATAGCAAAATCTTAGGTCATAATGTCACCCTTATCATGGGTATTATTAGGATAATTAGTAAAATAATGTACCACATGACCACAATCAGTATGGTCAATAACATGATAAATATTAATACATATCAAACTATAATGTGTAGAGGTGGAAAGATCGACATTTTATTGTCTAATAGAAACATTAAAGCAATACCTTTTTATGTCTTCTACTTCCTTAATAAAAAATATAGAATACCTAAATGTAATTCCTTCACCTTGTTAATCTCTATCTTAGAATACATACCATAATACTTAAATATTATATTCAATTTCTAAAATTATCTATTTTTCATAGATCAAAAAATTGTGACCTAATCCTTTCACTGCCATACACATTGTTTTTATTTTCAATATAATTTCCTTTTTTTCTTTTTTTTTTCTTTCAATCTAACAAAGTCCTTATAACCTATGCTTGAATTATTCCCCCTTCTCCCACCCAAAAAAAAAATATTAAAAAAAGACAAAATCAAATTTACTTGTAAAGTCCTTTTGAAATATGGCTTCGTATAATAGGTCATCTGCAAAGTTAAGTCTAGTTGGGCACATAACAAAGCCTTGGTGAGAGACGAGTGGGGCAGATCTTTTAAACGAATGATAACTCTGAACGAATATTGAAGTGCTTTTAATTATGGTTATGATCAAATAGTACATATTTTCTATAAAATTATTTATTTCAAATGAAAAATTAGTATTGTAGTGGGAATCAATATCCGTAAGAAATCTTTGGGTCGCTGGTTCTAATTAGGCAGATCGGATTGAATTATATAATCTCGTTTACAAATTAATATGTATTAAGTATTACAAACTCTGCCATAATCAGTCGATATGTCCGAGTGGTTAAGGAGACAGACTTGAAATCTGTTGAGCTACGCCCGCGCAGGTTCGAACCCTGCTGTCGACGATGAAATGTTTTACAAAATTGGATATTATATTTTGAAAAGAAAAAAATTATTTTTAAATTTTTATTAAAATGTAAAAAAATTATTTATGTGGTTAAACAAAACGTCTCCAAGAGAGTTCAGTCCTGATCTGAGCATCCCATTGCACTTCGTATCAAACAACATTAAATTGTAAGTTTTTTTTTTTTAAGATTTAAGGGTTAATATGTTTAGTTGATTATGATAATTATGTTATGTTTATTTTAGTTGTGTGATTTTTATAATTGGAATTATTATGTTTATTTTATTTTCTGAAATTTTCTAAATTAGAAATATTTAGTATTGCATTGCAATATTACAATATTTTTGAGCATGAGCTCATAACGCAACGGTTGATTGAGTCCTTGTGATAGGGAGGTGCATGGTTCGAATCTAGGAATTATACGATGGAGTATGCTGGGAACGGGAGTCGGAAGGAATCGTTGTTCAACATAAAAACATATGGTTCGAACGGGGCAGGAGTCAGAATGAATCGTCTTTCTGCACAATTGTTCACGGGAGTCGGAAGGAGTCGCGAATGGAGATTGAAGATGGTGGTGGAGATAATTGTTGTTCCATATGTCAAACCCTCGCTGGGCTTGGAGTGCTCGCGGTCCCTGTGCCAGACCCACGATGGGTGTGTGTTCTTGCACCTTTCGGGCTCAGTGTCCCTGTTGGGCTTCTGGGCTCGCGGGTTTGGGTTGTTGGAGTCAATGGGGATGAGGACCTCCAGATTTGTGGCCTCACTGGTTCATAGCTCCAGTCAAAAGCGACTATTACCGATCAAAAAAAAAATTATCACAAAATTATTTAAAGAGGGTATTTGATTAATCAAATGGGGATTTGAAGTCACTTCGAATTCACTCAAAGATCTCTTTAATTTATTTATTAATTTTTCAATGTTCTTAATTAATTCATCCCTAAATCCTCTTACATGATTTCATCTTAATACACTAGCTACAGAGCAAGTATTCTCTCTAAGTTTTGTGTGTGTGTGTGTGTGTGTGTGTTCTCTAAATTATTATGTTTCATAAATGGTCATAATATCTTAAATGGATACATGATCATAAAATAAACTTACTAGGAATTTGTTGAAAGAGTTGTGTTGTGTTCTCAAATTGTACAAGTAGATCTTACATTTGAGCATCAATATGAGATACTAAATTATCAAATAATTTTAAAAGAAATGAATTTGATTTTTTTCTTAATAGATTCACTATGATGAACAAAAGAAAATTGTTATCATGATTGTAACTGATAAACATAATGAGAAAGTTAAGACTTACATGTTTACATATCTCAATGATATTATAAAGGATCATAGTCTAAATAAGCTATAGGTCAAGATAGGTGATGTAGATTAACTATAGTACACGAGGGTAGAAAAGCTCAATTATATAATAAATGAAATGATTCATAGGTTGCTTATAATTTCTCCATCTACAAGTTTGTGCCAAAGATGTCTTCTCCAAGAATATCACTACAAGGCTTTAAAAGAGGGATGGCATAGTGACAAGGATATTGCAATACTTTATTTTGGTTTATGTTTTATAAACCATTCATATCTTACAAGATCAAGGTAGAAGTTAACCTTGTCTAGATATACTTACTTTTATTCTTTATAAAAATCCATTCATGTAAATGAGGGTTATGGTGGAAAGGAAACCTAGACATAAGATCAATTTCTTAGATTACATGACTCATGTTTCTATATTAATTAACTTTTCATTAAATCTAGATTCATTTTAGTCTATTGATATTTTGAATTTAAGCTCTTTATTATTTGATTCTAATATGTTTATTATTAGTTCTCAATAATGTTCTTATCATTTTCTAATAAAGATACTATTGGACTCTAACAATGTTATTATTAGAATTTGAGAATGTTAGTTGGGGAATTTAGTAATATAGAACTATTGAATTTTAGAAATATAGATATTGGATTTCAAAATTGTCTTGTTCTGAATATTATTTTTAACAATATTTAAATCAAAATTCAACTTTTTATTTATTTCTTCTCAGATCAATCAACACTATAGAACACAATTATATATTTTGTAAAGAACTACATTTTACTAAATATTGAATCAGCTCTTCAATTCACTTTATAGGATACAACTTCCACATCATAGAATTTTCTATTAGTGATAGTATAGACGACTGGTATGTTAGAATTTAATTGTGTTTTTTTTAAGATATACTAATTATCTGTTTTTGTAAAAGAGGGGAAAAATTTTATTGAAAGCCAAAAAGAACAATACAACAAAGAGCTCTAAAGAGCCATATCCTGAACAACAAGTTGATCCAGCTTATGAGATAAATCAAGGGGAAGGAGCCTCTGGTCAACAATATTCCAGCCTTGCCCCTGCTCAGAAGCCCATTTAGCAAGGCAGTCAACAACACCATTCCACTCACGGGGGATATACGAAAAAGTCACAGAGTCAAGAGACCTGCATAACTGAAGAATTTGCTTAATAACCAAAGTCGGCTGCCAACAGACATCGGAAAGCTCTTTGTAACTTAATGTAATTTTTCTATTACATACATTTTTCTCTAATGACTTGTTTATATGAAAATGACATTTATTAAATTTTATAATAATTAACACTCTCAAATGTCTCGTGTACATCTAAGATTATGTATTTTGAAACCCTTACAATCTTCTGCATCAAACATATATTTGTGGGATTCTTCACTCCTTGAGAAAAAGGATTGGTTGAAGTGTTGAAATAGGTGGCACCATTTATGTAAATGTGGTATACACCATGTACCTGTTTCTTCTTCTTTTCAATAATAACATTGTTCCTTATAATCAAGACATATAATTATACACTTTTCAAGTGTATAAGTTTAAAGGATGTTGGCCAAATATTTGACCAAATGATTAGATGAGATGTCTTCTCATGGAATATTATAATTATAGCTTTTAGAACATGTGGATCTCTTCATGAGATATTAACATTGTTTCATTAAATGCAACAAGTATGTATACAGCATAATCAATGAACAACTTTGCTAGCATTCATCTAATGTGTGTTAAAGTAAGTAGTCTATAAATATATTGGTGTAATTATTTGATTGTGCCTTATTATATTAAGTTTATTTATATAATTTATTTTGATTACTTAAATATAATATGATAATTTTCTAAAATTGGTTTAATCAATCCCTTATAGTTTTGTTTTATACCTCGTCATCCTCATTGAATTTAGAATCTTGAGGTTATATATTATATATATTTACTTCAATTGAATAAGCAATTTAGATATTAGTTGGTATTGCATTGTAAATTTTATCCCTATACAATTCCATGTTCACCTAGGCCTCATTTTAGTGTTTATGGCCTTCCATGCCTGATCATGTTTGATTCTGCTTGCACAAGCTCAAAAATGACACCTCTACCTCCTTTCGGGTCACCAGTCCTTGACTCTGCCTGATATGGTAGCTCAATGGTTCCTATTGTGCCCTTGACTTGGGGCAAGGTCTCTCAAGGCACCCTTGACCTAGGGAAAGGTTGCCAAGGGAACCCTTGACCCCCCAAAGAGGGTCCAAATTTGAGTCTTCTAACGCTTAGATTGTGAGAGTTGAAATTCCTCCTCTGTGTTGGCCTGCTTAAAACATTCAAACATGATTTTTGAGGAGAGGTATAAAAGCAAGCCTAGCCCCCTCATTTGAAACACCACATCATGCAATATCAATTCAATTTTTCAGTACATTCCATGCAGTTCAATTGAGAAAGCAATCAAGCATTATCAAGGTGTTGAAGCAAGAAGTAAATTTTCTAGATCTCAAGAATTTATGATGGCATTTATGATTAACCTTTTATGAAGTCAACTCTACAAGTCAACATCAACATCTTCATGAAGACTTTGACACAAGGAAGGCTCATGAAGATATAAGTATTTCATTCAAGCAATCCAATTTAGTTCAAGCCTCTACTGCACCTTAACAAACTTTCAGTTAAGTCATATTTTATTTATATTTCATGGTTATTTTCAAAACTAGGGTTTGTCCTAGTAAAAATCTCATCAATCCAATATTCTCCTTTTGTGTGTGTAGGTGGCAGGACCAGGAGATGGGAACTCACCAACAGATCAAGAAAACAAAGACCTATAAATTGGACTTTTGCGGATTCAAAAAAGAAAGGTTAACATTGCTCTGAGTGATGTAGTCCAAGATATTTATGATAAAAATTTTGGAGAAAGATCTGAGTAGTATATTGATTCCAAAAATAACAGTTTTTCTAAATCTGACATTCCTAGGTTGACGTTGCCCAAAGCAACGTAGTCTACCTAATTTTAGCTCAAATTTTAGATACAAGTTCCTTTCTACCTCTTATTCTTTATCTGTAACTGTTTCTATGCATTTCTATTTTGAAACTTGTTGTGTATGTCGAAAACTCTCTATTTTACACCTTTGGTCCTAGATTTAGCATTCAATTCACATATTTTCAGTATCACTTTCATCTCTCCCACAAGGATTTTTGGACCCATCTTATGCTCAATCTTTTCGATCATATTGAGGTTGAGCATTGTGGATTCACTATCTTTCAATAATAATTAAAGCATAATTAGGCGTAGTTTCCTAGTTTGCATGCATAAGCTATTGAACCCTATTTTCCCAATATTACAGTTGGATATGTTGAATATTCAAATTCATATTTTATGATTAGTTATTAGACATTTGGTCTTGTGTAGATTCTCATTTATCTAAAATTATAGCAAGCATCAGGGTATCCAACAAAGCATAATGGAAAAGGGTTTTTCGTCAGATAACGTAGTTGAAAATGAATAGATGGATATGCATGTAAAATGGGGAAGACAAAAGGAATGAAAACTATTTGATTGATTATACAAAATTGTTGTAGTCTCATAAAATGAAATAAATTTTGAATATGCAAAAAATGGTGTTCTCAATGAGACTATAAATATTGTTAGAATTAGCAGACAGATATCTAACAATTAAATAGAGATTGATCAATAAAATAGAGGAATAAAATACACATCAACAAAACAAGAAGACACAAATATTTAATGTGGTTCACCCAATCTTGGGCTACGTCCACCAAACAAAGAGTCCAATCTTATTATCCAGTAATTTCAACTGATTACAACAAGTGATCCCTTGCAGCTCAATACCGTTGCAAATGCTACAACACTTCTTCACTCAGAAACCCATAACCCTAACACCATTTTTCTTATAAAAAAGTTCTAACCCTAAAATTTCTTGACAAGTTAACCTAGGGAAATGCTTGATGATTTAACCTAAAAAAAAATCCCCGAACCCCATGGATTGCAGAAAGTGTACATTACTTTCTTGATCAGTCACCACAAGCCAACAAATATTTTTGAATAAATTACTAAAATAAATACGGTCTAATAGAATACAATTAGAAGATACGCAATAAGAAAAAAAGTTAAAAATGCCTTAGATTATCTTGGTGATATAGCCTTCCTCTTTTGATTTCTTAGATAAATTGCACCCCTCCACTACAATCAACTTTGATGCATCTTCTCTTATATTTCCATGTTAGACACATTTTACTCAATACATGTGAGCATTACAAGTTACAATCATATCATAGAATCATAATGTATATTAAATTGAAGTCTTGCATATTTTTTAAATAAGCGTATTCAACTAAAAAATAAAGATATGAGAATTAGTGATTATCAAGTTACAAGTAATCTTTATCTTAAATTTTTACAAGTGCTATACATCTTCAACTATTAACAAGTGCAATAATCATTCTCTTTTTATCAATTTAGTTGACCTTTGTCGATAAATAATAGAATAATATTGAAGGCTAAGAGTTGTTTTTAGGTGTAACTAGGATGTTTTCCCCATGGCACTGTTGAATGGGTTGAATAACTAAGAGGGGGTGAATCAATTATTCACCAGTTTTTCTTCAAATTAAACCCAACCTGTAAAACAGATAAAGCATAAAAAGATGAACAACACAAAATAATAATATGCACAATAAACACCATATTTTTACATGGAAACCAGAGATGGGAAAAACCATGGAGAACTACTCTCAAGTATTAAAAACAATATTGATTAAGGTGACACTGATTAAGGTGATTTTTACAATTGCTCACTGTAGGTAAGGCTCACTGTCGATAGGATCATTTTTAGTCAAGCTAACTAACCTTGAATATAATAAGGCTATCACATCCAAGAGAAATGGCTCACTGACAATGAGAGACTCACTACCTACAGAAACTGGTTAACTGCCAATACAATACTGATAACAGTAAATCCACCACTAAAATATTGAACACAACAGAATGTTACCTTCGGTAACACATGCTTGCACAAGTAAAAGAGTATACAAATTTATGTTCCTTATTCACACTCTTGCATCAGTCGTCACTTCCATCCTTACAAGATCATCTTCTATAAGTACCGATGCACACCAAAAAAGAACTTTCATGTCGACCTATCATAATTTGAAATAGGTCACACCAGACTATTCTCGCGGTGGTAAGGAATGAAATTGTAGGAATAATAGGTACTGAGAGGGGGGTGAATCAGTACAAACAAATAATGAACTAATTCAACCACTGAACCAAATAATTGTTGAAATACTTTCCAAACTATAAAGTAAATAACTTATGCAAATATAAGAAAGAAAGTAATATCAAGCATCCACAAACTCATCACACATAACACTGATATTTTTCATGTGTAAACCCTTGTAAGAGGGAAAAACCACAGTGGGGATGACACCCACAAGCCCAATACTACAGTATATGATTTTTCCCTTTTAGGAGCTACAAATACTCTTTTTGAGGGTTCACCCTATGAGGAGTGATTAATACATTGTTAGGAGTACAATAAAATCAGCTATGATCTACCTCACTAGAGGATTTGAAACCTCGATAAAGAAGTCACCCTTTTAAACGATTTACAAAAACAACTTGTTAGAGTTCACACAGTTAAGGGATTTAGCCTGTTGTAGCTATTAGGAAGACAACAAGATAAATGATCTGAATGTAGCATTGATTGCTTAACAGATCCTATAAGTTATTTTTACTTTGTACCTTTTTACTATGTAACTTCTCTCTTCTCTCTCATCTCTGATCATAACTTCAACTTAAAATCATAAAACCCTAATCACCCAAAAACTATTCAACAACAATAACAACAACAATAATTCTCTCTCTCTCTTTGTTTCCTTAGATAAACAACTTGCACCGACTAGAAAATGATCTTCAAATTGATTTCCTGAGATAGTACAATGTGTCCAATTGATAATCTCGATGAAATAAATGGTTTATCGTGACCGTTTTAGGTCAGGATAAGATCTACAAGTTTATATCTCCAAGATAGTCAAACACGTTTTGACACTTCGAATGCAACACCTCAAATATGTCTTAAATGCTTGCATCGATCTCAAAATTACCCATACATTGGATGTATAACCTTTATTCCATGTCATAAAATCATTATAAATGATCGCATACACTTTACCACTCGTCGATTGTGATCTACAGACCGGTTGATCAATAACATAAGAGTTCTACCTATCTTAGTGTCTATGACACTTAAAACTATATCACCGCTCAAAAAAATAAGTCGTGGTTGGAACTTCTTTGCAATATGAACTGGTTGAACTGCATTCTATGACCACTCCTTATAATTCTTCTTGTACCATGACCGTGACCAAAGTGATGTATGTATAGTCCACTGATCTTCTAGACTTAACCAAATTTCAGTATGACGTTCTTGTCAATTGTATCCTTACTTTACCCGATGTATATTAGGACTTGTACTTAGTTGCATTGTACTGACTTAGTTTACATCAATGAAAACCAACTAATAATCTCTCAACATAATAGAAAATAACAAAAATACATAATGCCAAAATAAATGTGGACCACACAATCTTTCTCATGCAAAACAATACGCTACACATCTTCCATGACTATTGGAGACAACGAACATGTAAACATATGTTTCAATGCAAACGGTCACTTTGAGATACATCAATTGATAACTAGATTGGTATGGTCCCTAAGAAAGAAGACTCAACACATATTAGCGTAAATTGGACCAAGACAAGCACAATACACCTTCTGGTACACAACCAACTGAAACTAAAATTCATTGGTAGCTGACTGAAATACCTCAAAAAAAACTCCGTAAAAAGGGTAAGATATATTGACATCAATGACAACCATTAATGACAACATCAATCACATTTACAATAGGCACCTTATCATAACCTCACAATTTGGTTTAAAACCCTAGTGCTCACAAGATCTCTAAATGTCTTACCATCTATTACGAATTCATAAGAAAGAATTTATAATTTCAATAAATATTTTATAGAATAAACAAGAATAATGATATAAAATAATATCTCAAATAATAAATAGATACTAATGCTTTCTTGCTAATGATAGTCTTAATTTTTACAGGGAAGTAACCGAGTAATAAATTATCATATCCTTTGAACATTTCTTAGGTGAAACAACCATGCACATTAACAATTAATCATTTCCACCAGGTCCTTGAGTCGAATGGTCTCCCTATTGGATCCTAAATCTAGAATAATATCGTCAAGTGCATACCGCTGCTAAAGGAAGGGCTCAAATAGAATATTGGCAATGGGCGGACAATCACATTTCGGGATGATAAATGGTTGGGGAATAAACCTCTCATGGGCACTAATTTTTTGTGTTGCTGAGGCACGCGAAAGTGATTTTGGGTCCCTTTATTAATGATTATTGTACTTCTAGGGTGGATGGAAAAATCTTCTACAACACTTTAACAATAGACCTAACTTGTTCCATCTGGTCTCTGATCTTCAACATGTTTTTTCTCGGATTAGACTTCCCATGTTCCCTAGGGAGGATTGGTTTTGTTGGAATTTGCAACCCTCTCGATCCTTCTCTATTAAATCCTCTTACCTCTCATTGCTCAAGTTCAATGGTGACCCCAACAAATGGCAGAGAGTCTAGAATGTCCAACTCATCCCAAAAAAAAATTGGTGGGCCTCCATTCATTGGAAAATCCTTACCCTAAATAATCTTCAAAAGCATGGCTTCCAATTTCTGAGCCGCTACTATCTCATCAAACATGAAACTGAAACTATTTCTCACGTGTTCATACACTACGAGTTCGCTTCCTATGTATGGCAGCACATCCTCAAAAGAATTAACATTCACTGGATCTTTCAGAATGACATACATTAGTTTATTATGGATTGGAAAATCCCTTCCCAACACCCCTTTATCAAACAAGTTTGGCTCCAATTACCTCATCATGTTTGTTGGTGTATGTGGAAAGAAAGGAATAACAGGGTTTTTTGTGACAAGGAGCAATTTGCTGACTAAGTATTTTTTTTTCCTTTACAAAATCCTCCAGGAAAATATCTTATATTAGAAAATGGAAAATTATTTTTGAGCCTCATTCTCATTGGGAATCCTTATTGGTTTCATCCTGGAAGCTCCTGAGGGATTTCAAGAAGTTTGACAGCTCCAAAAAAATGTATGTGCTAATACTTTTTGGAAACCCCCTATCTTCCCTTGGTGTAAGCTCAATTTTTACGGTGCTGCCAGAATGGTCTGGTTGTTGGGGGTGGTATCATCATAAATCACAATAGTTCTCTCATTTTTTCCTATTCGGTTAACTTACATGACTCTACCAGCAATCAAGCTTAAGGTATTGCTCTTCTCTGGGGTATCAAGTTTTCCTTATCTATTGGAATTCACACTCTTGTGATTGAAGGGGATTCTCACTTAATTATTGATGCTACCAAAAGGACGAGCTCCCTGGTTAGTCTATTCAAGGTATTATAAATGACATATGTGGCCTTCTCAATGGTTTTGATGACTTCATTCCTCAGTACATCTACAAAGAGGGTAATGTTGTTTCTGACCATCTTGCCTTTGTTGGTGTTAAATGTTGGCAAATGGTGAGTTCCCTCCCTCTTGGGACTCTCGCATTCATGAGAAAAGATACCCCCGTTATTTTATGATGATGGGAAAAACTAATGGTTGGCCTATGCTTCTCGACTTGTTAGAGCTTCTCGGTGGGAGAGGGTAATATTGTTTCTGACGATCTTTCTTGTGTTGGGTTAGACAATGTTGGTGTTAAATGTTGGCAAATGGTGAGTTCCCTCCCTCTTGGGACTCTTGCATTCGTGAGAAAAGATACCCTCGTTATTTTATGATGATGGGAAAAACTAATGGTTTGCCTATGCTTCTGGCCTTGTTAGAGCTTCTTGGCGGGATCTTGGTTTACTATACATTGGTGATTTTCCTTAGGATTGGTTTAAATTGGCCACATGGACGGCTTTTGGGCTTACATGTCACAATTTTTTATCATCGTGATTTTTTGAGGCACAGGCTTCATAATTTTTTCTATCATTATGGTTTTGATGGGACAATGGACAAGCTGGACAAACATGCTAAAACCCTTTTCATTCTCAGAAATTTTATCTCCTCTTGTACTTTCTATTTGGGAGACCTTTCGCATGAGAAAACTGACAATTTGGGGTTGGGAGTCGATACGGGCCGAATTTGTATTAATTGCCTTCTTTATTTCCATTTTCTTTGCCTTTTAATGACCATTCACTTCAAATATCCATTCTTGGGGTTTTTTCGCACAATCTCTTTGAGATTTTTGTGATCACTTTTCTCTACAATCTGTTCAATTTCCTATGCTTCAATATGGGTGGTGACCATGTGCGTGTGGAGAATGATAAATGTGATGAATTTAAAAATGATGGAATGGTTTTTCATATCTGTAAGGAGGGTGGAATTTCCCAATTCATGGAGCTCATGAAGGGCCATGACAAAATTCTTTCCAAGTAGTTTGTTAGTTCTTAGGATACCATAAGAGTTACCATGGGTGGTATTTCATTCGAAGACAATGAAGGTGTGAATGCGTAGGCTACGGGCCTTTCCACTGAGGGTCTCAAATGGAAAAATATTGTTAAGGTCCCTGATACTGTGAGCCTAAACCAATTCTTTTGTGTTGGGGAGAAGCTTGTCAAGCTCAGAGGGGGCTTTGATCGTGAAGAACTGCTAGAGCCGTGGGATCGCGTCTGCCTTGTATTTATGAGTTATTTCACATTGGAGGGTATATTTGGTGTGTATTACTACTACCACCTCCCTTTCTTGAATATTTTCAGGAACCACATTGTTATTTCTATTATGTTTTACTTGTTGCATTCTTTTGAAAATACTATCAAAGATGTAGCTGAGGCTAAGATTCACGGGAAGAACTTTACCATCCTCCACCAGAGCCTTATGTCCTTCCTTTATCACTTTCACCTAGCCCTTTTCCCTCCCCACCAAATTATTGTTGAATAGGTGCTTGATTCTTCTACCTCGTCCTTGATTAGTCCTATGGACACTCCTAGCCCTAGCCATAAGCAAAAAAACCCTACTCTTAAGTTTTAGCAAGATACCTCCTCAGACTCCTCCAAGAGTAAGAAATAAAAATGTACCAAGAGGGTGGCTCCTCCCATTAAAACTAAGCCCAAGTCTGCTAAAAATTTCAAAATTTATTTTATTCTGACATTGAGATCACTGAGGAGACCAGTACCCCCGTAGGTCCACCCGTCTCAAGGGAAAACCAAAAAAAGAAATTATGAAAGAGGTCTTGGACTCTGACAACTCTAAGTCTGAGGATATTGGTGGGGCCAAGTTTTCCAATACTACCTCGGATAGTAGCTCGACCCATGTCTCAACCAGCATCAATTCAGACCCTGGCGAGCCTACTCATGAGAAGGATGAGACTAAAATGGTTCTCATGGCTAAGGATAAAGGTAAGGACCTACTCAAGCATGACAAGTGCAATGTTGGATCTACTTAGGGTGGGGTTGATTCTTTGTCTATGAGACTAGAAGAGGAGGAAAAAGATATTGCATTGGTGGATGGGAAGCTTGTAGAGGTGGATATAAAACCGTATAATGTCTATGGGTTTGCGTTGAAGGTGATGCAAAACTCGGCTACCACTTTGTGCTTGTTGCAAGATGACACTAGCAAGGATGCCAAGGATGTGGAAGACAGTAAGGAACTCTTCCAGTTCCTCATAGAAGATTGGACAGCGATGATGCTTACCAGTAAATGGAAGAAGCCAAAGAACTAGGGTTGGGCTCTTCCTCTATTTTTTTCTTTTTGGTTTATCTTGGCCTTCTTGTTCATGTGGATATTTACTTAGGCTTTACTAGTTTTCTCTAGACCTATACTCTATTTACTATTGTTAATGACCCTAAGAGGTCTTTGTTTAAAACTCTCTTATATACTATGATAAACACTATGGTAGAATCTATTTTTTTTTGTTCGATATCATTAGGAGTATTCCTACTATTATGGTTTTCATGCTCTATACGAGGTACAGTTTAGGTTTTTATTCTCTATTCCTTATGGTTTTTTATAGTGATGTGAGGGTGCTTACTTTTTTTACCCTTGGATAGTTATTGATCTAATCAAACTAATCTATTGAGGTTGTCTTTGTGTTGACAATGTTACTCTATTTTTAGTCTGTTTTTGTTCCTTCTCACCCTTGTGGTTGGTTGTATAGGGTCAACACCCTTGTTTTGTTGTATTAATTTACCAAAAACAATTAAGATTATTAAAATAAACCTTATTTAAAATTATATAATTAGACCCAATATTATAATTATCTCACATTGATTCTCCATTCTAGTGTGTGTGTGTGTGTGTGTGTGTGTGTGTGTGTGTGTGTGTGTGTGTGTGTGTGTGTGTGTGTGTGTGTGTGTGTGTGTGTGTGTGTGTGTGTGTGCGTGCGCGCGCGTGTGTGTGTGTGTGTGTGTGTGTGTGTGTGTGTGTGTGTGTGTGTGTGTGTGTGTGTGTGTGCGTGCGTGCGCGCGCGTGTGCGCGCATGCGTGCATGCGTTCATGTGTGCATGCATGCATGCATGTGTGTGTGGGTGTGTGTGTGTGTATGTGAAATTATAAATATATAATAATGCATAAACACAAATTAGTAATCCTCAATTATACTAAAAAATAAATTAGGTTATCAATTTCACCATTATGTATTTTCACTATTATTTTAAATACAAATAGAAGTAGTTATAATAAACAAATTTATTTTCATTATTATTGATCTCTTCTGGTACTTAAATCACATTGTTATCAATAAGATATAGGTTGTCATATCATTATGCACTTACTCATACTACGTCTAATGATTTTATGTTAACTACATGTAAATTAATGCCAATGAAATATTGGGAGACATATTTAACATATGTACCAACTAATTTCATAAAATGCAAAGTAACAATCTAGTTATGTGAAAGTGTTTGTAACACCAAAAGTAGTGGATCTTCTATTCAAGTGAACTTTATTTTTATAGGGTCAATAATTGCCTATAGTACTACTTACCTTCCACACAAGAGAGAAGCAATGATTATACTATATTTTCTTAAAATGTGATATAATGTACACAAGAAATTGATTATATTAATTTTCATTGATAAACCCTTGAATATATAGGGAAGGATGATACATAGGACAACACACTATTATAATATATGTCTTAAGCATGTGACTTGATGCACACAAAAATAAATGCTCTAATTAAACTTAACTAATAAGTATGAAATAGGCATAAAAGGGAAAACAAACAGATGGTTAAACCTCATCTATATTAATACCCACCTTAATGTAACTTAGAGAGATTAAGAAGAATAGCTAAAAAATGGAGAAAAGGAGAACCACAAGAAAAATATCCTACTCAAAAGATAGGAAAAAAAACTTGAAACGAAGGAAGGACGACTCAAGATGACCACACAAGGCTAACTTCCTTCAACAACTCACAAAATACTACCTTTGAGGAATTATAAGGATAAAATCCCATATGATCAAAAACTAACCCCCATAAGAGAGGAGAAGAGAGAACATGTAACCCCTCCTTTGTGTGTAATTTCATGCAATAATGATAGACGCTCAATAATGAATGCTAAAAATTATCTGAAACCATTAAACAAGTTTATCCCCTTACGAAAAAATAAAACTAAAGATGTGTGAAAGATGTTCCCATTTTGAGAAATAATATGAGGAAATAAAAAAATATATATCTCTAATATTTTCTCAAGTCATGCTACTTACAAAAGATGACATAATCAAATCATTAAATATAATCCTAATTGGACAAGGTGAAAGTCCATAATATTTTCAAAACTAATGAAAAATATAATCCAAAATTGATGATGTGATGATAGTTGTGATATAGTTGGTACCAAAGAGAAACTAAACGTCCTTAAATATTTCTACCAAACCTACAAGATAATACTAAGAACAAACTTGATATATATATATA
>MU223478.1:594648-615747 GCA_018584345.1 Thuja plicata
GTTTCAAAGAAAATTCTATATAGTGGTAATTATATAAGATATTGAAATTTATTTATATTATTTTAACTCTATGCCAAATATCTTAAGGCTTAATCTTTAGGACTTAGGCAGGAACTAGACGCTATGCATCCTTGTTTCAATGTTGGAACTGTTCCTCAGATTTATTGAAAAAAGATTGATGTGGGAAAACATAAATAAAATAATAAAATAGTGGAAGTTGAATTAGAATGACAGATAAAGTGAGCATATGATTTGTTTTAATTAATCTTTAATGCAAAGTGACTTGTTTGAAATTGAATAATTAATCTTTAATGCAAAGTGACTTGTTTGAAATTGAATAATATATTCTCTTAGTCAGATCACCCCATTTTCTAACAATAACACTGAAACGATAAAAAATAAAATCCATTCTTAATAGAATACCAAAACATATTTATAGAAATAAAAATAATTATTCAAGTAATTTAAGAGAATCAAATGTCAATGAGTAGTAATAAGGAAATATATTAAGTTATTTAGTTGGGATAGCAATTAATGTAAAACTATATTTTCTAAAATAATAAAGTGGAATTAGGATTTAAATTAAGTAGGTTATTGGGGTAATTTGTTGTAAAGTATATTATATAATATAAATCTGAAGATAACTGAATATTTTGTGTTCAGTAACTAGTGGAAATGGAAATTGATCTACATTCATGTCGAAATAAATCACACACATACTTCAATTTGTAACTCTAGAAATATCTTGTATACTTTTTGATGTTTGGATCCACTTATTACAATTTGTAGAATTCTGTATTAAAAAATAAGTAGTGTTGAACAAACATCTTAGGGAACTTTGCTGGTTGAGATTCTCATTATGATTATACCAAGTATTTTGTATTCAACTGTATGCGTTTTCAGATTAACAGACTCAATGATTCTCCTGATGTCAAACTCCAGCACACAAATAAACATATTTGACATTAAAAATAATAGAAAGAGAATCAGTTTGTGCCAATCTAAAATTTAAAGTTATGAGCTCATCTCCACATCACATATCTATTTTGATTGAAAGTAATTAAGTACCCACCACTTTTATTGTACATAAAAAAAATCCATATACTATATAATAGAACCTAAATCCATATGCTTAAATATCTTTCATCTAAACTACTGGATTCCACATGCATACCCGGTAAAGAAAAAAAATTAAAACTAATCAGAAAACCCAAGTAATTACATTTGATGGTATATTTGCCTCGATCATCTTTTTATTAGTAATTTGTTGGGCCCACTCCGCAATCTCCTCTGACAAAAGATTAGTCAAGAATGAATCACCCTAGAAAATAAATGTTTTCAGCCCTTACAACATCCAGAACCATGATATGATGCCCTAAGCAAATATAACTTTGGCACAAGTTAACAGCAAAGTTTAAAAATAGGGTAGCCCATTGGAACGAACTGGAATATTCGATTCTAATTTGCAGATTTCACAAACTTTGTAAACAACAACTCAACAAAGCTTTGTAAATTAAACAGAAAAACTCTCGAGTACTAAATGAGTTTGAAACCTCGAGTTGAAGTACCCCACAAGCCAAAGCAATTAAAGATCCAAACTTAAATTGGGTTCGACCATCTATTGGCAGTCAAAGGCCCTTTTATCTTCTCCGATCAACTCCATTCACCTACAGATAACGCCAATTCGCACCTCTAGAATTTATTTTCGCCGCTCAATAGGGAAGCCTTTTTTAATTTTTATCCCACGTTACACGTGAACCCGACAGACCCCAGAAGGATTCGAACCCGGGCAAGCTAATCCTTACGCTTTTGAAATAGGTAAACTTCTTATCTCTTTAACTTTTTTGGCAAGGGGAGTACGAAATCAATTTCTATTCAGGAGAAATTCCCCCTCAATATCTCAGTTGACAAATGCCCTAATTCTCGAATGGAATATTCTACCAAACTTTTCAATACTTCTTAGAGGTTTCTACCTGTAGGCATATTCGTAAAAGAATCGACATCATTGGGTATCTCTAAGTGATTTAGAGAAGGCAAATAATATGATCGATTTAAAAAAGACCATTATGTACAGCATTTGACAATGCTTCACTTGCACGGTTAAGACGCATTCATACACAGATCCACATCTCATTGTTTAGGAATTCGGGTCTCGTCCTATGTAAGTACCCAGCCAGAAAAATACCACATCCCATTGCTTACAAGTTCTGATCTTGTACTATGCAATACCCAGCAAGAAAAAAACCTCACCTAAAAGTGCTTTGATTCTACTTAAAAACATCTCTGCTTTTGAAAGTGAAATTCCACTAATTACTGGTAGTGTCTAGCTCCTCTCATTAAGGCCATAAGGTTCTAAATTCTAATAGAAATATCCAATAAGCCATGACTGCTTGCAGAACATCAGCTCAGTATTGGCAGCTGCACAGAAATTGTATTACTTTTGAGTACTCTTCCCATTGTTGACTGATGCCCTCATCAAGGGCTATGTGCCTATCTGCTGCGGATTCCTCCATCGTTAAGTCCAAATTTCCAGTCAGCAAATATAATTTCTTCATGCTCTCAACATTCTCCAGTGCCTATCTGTAGTGGACTCGCCACGTAATCTCTAAACAAAGTGCAAAGCTCCACTCATCCAACTTTAATGTCCTCATGCCCTCGTTGTGCGCTCTTTGGCTATCTGCAGTTGACTGGCTACCTGGAAACCAATTGAACATGAATATTAATTATGTAACTTCAATAGTACTCAAGAAGTCAACTGCAGATAGCAAAAGAATATGATGACCTCCATAACAGCACAGTTAATAAAAATACTCAGCCAATCAGTTTCACTCCCAAATTTGCACCTTATCTAGTCTTCCATGACCCTCAGTTTAAATACTTAGCCAATCAGTTTCACTCTCAAAATTGCACCCCATCTAGTCTTCCATGACCCTCAGAGTGCAAAAAGTTGCATGTAAGTAGTCAACCAAAAGAATTTACTCATCCTGATGACAGATCAGAGGTTGATAAAAAACAGTGTCGCAAAAAAAATCTACACAGTTGAATCCAGAAGCCCTCTCAACCAGTAACCAACCAATGATGACTGCAAATCAAGAAAGCATAAGTGTAGCCATGATTCAGAATCACTATCAGGTAGTTTGCCCATCTGCCCTACCAATTAATAGTAAACAGAACTTTCCACAATGGAGACCCTTGATTAATCGATTTGCCCTTAAACCACAAAATAATATTCAAAACCTTGTTGATGGACCTCTTGGTCTGCTGGTGAAGTTGAAAGGTCTTTACTGAGCCCACCAGGAATCAAGTCTTGCTGAGTGCAAAGCTCTGACATCATCTGGGATGAGGCCAGGATGTGTCCCAAAACAGCTATGCAGCCGACAAAACCCACCTGATTTAACAATTTAATTGCTTTTATTAATTAAATTGAAAATAAAAAACAACTGCTGTGTGAATTTCAATTTAATTAATAAAAGCAATTAAATTGTTAAAACGGGTGGGTTTTGTCGGCTGCATAGCCATTTTCGGATGTGCCCCGGGCAAATTTTGCAGAATGAATACCCCTCAGTCCTTTGCTCTTAGAAGAGGTTCAGCCTAAAGCTCGTGCTCCCATATCAGATAAGCTAAAATAACTCTGGATGAAAAATCCTCCATGAAAAAAAAAAACCTTCATCGTTAAGTTGATGTTGTCACTACAAACCACAAATTTCATTGCAATTTGCATAAAGCTCTAGCAGTTGGATAGGTTTACAAAAGAATTACCTAGACTGGAATTATTTTTTGCGTAGCCCCAAAATAGATCATAATTGATAGAATACCATAGCTATTGACAGTTACAATGATAAAGTAGACCTACAGTTTATTCACAATTTTGCAGCTACTTAGTGGATACTGACTGATTGAATCTGGGATATAGCAGTCACGATGCACTTGGTATTTCAGCAAGAGAGAGGACATTATGCACTTCCATGGCGCTAAAAAAATCAAAATAGCCAAGCTTTCAATTCTCTTTTGAATAACCAGATAATTGAACATCAGTTATCTGCCTGAATCAGATATTGAACATCAGTTATATCTGCCTGAATCAAATTCCATGCTAGCTAAAAATCGTTGTCAGTTGCAAACATAAACAACCACAAGCAATCAGTTCTGTTTAGAAAGGAAACAAAGCTAATAAGGCTTTCATTTCATACTGAAAATAAACAACATTTGGCACCATTACAATCTTGAGTTGCAAGTTGCAACCTTATCCACGAATTTGCATGAAAAACTAAACAACATGGTGCTCCCATGTAACATGCAGCTTAGCCTTAAACAATATTTCTTAGCAGGTGCTACTGAGAAAATAGTTCCATGCAGTTTTTGCAAGTGTTTGACTTCTAGAGATAAACTTCAAAACAATTTGAAAGGAAACTAAAACAGTTTTTCACCACATGCAGGATGCCATGTGACGGGAAAAAACTAGCAGACCTTGGAATACTTCTTCCTAAGCATTTCTTGCTCTGCATTCGAGAAGAGGATCCTGATTTTTAGCAGTTGCATGGAACCCCCTAGACCAAAAGCACAGTAGTGTTAGCCATTTACAGAACCACTGACTCAGAGCAAAAATGTTTGGACAAATTTTATAGATTGGATCTACTAACCCAACCGCCTGCAAAATCTTTTGCAATTTCTACAATCGAACTTTTAGAGGTTCAACCTAAAATGTATCTAGATTGCTCTCATACAAGAAACTTGAAGGGAACTTTATCAGCTGTTGTAATAGAGTAATGTCAATTCATGGGGAACCAATTGCCATAAATTCTGCACAAATGATAGAGCTATACAGAAAATCCATTTGGTATCATGAATAGGAGAGAAAATTTAGTTCGCAGTAATCCTCATCCAGAATATCATTAATAATTTCTGTATTAAGACAACAAAGAAATGGACAAGTGCCACACCCCAAAAAGTACAATTTTCTTTAAATCAAAGAATTTTATTCAGAAGCTCTACAGTTTGAGAAGTAAATACAAGAAGCCTTTTCAAATCCCTGCAGGGAATGCTTGTTTCTACAGACCCGCCTTTAAAACTGGGGCAGAAAGGCTAGAGCCTGCATGGCTAACACTGTTTCTGTATCTTCCTAATTGGCCAACTTCAGATCTATACAAGAGTGAGTCCATGAATTTAAACCCATCCCTGAATATTGAGGAAAAAGAGAACCAGAACTCTTTCCATCCTAGTTTATACTAACTAATGAGGAGCAGACATTTCTCCCAGGCACATAATCAACCTGCCTGCAGTTTGATGGAGTGTGATTAAAAGGCTCTGATGGTCGCTCTATGAAAATCATGCCAAGATGACTGTGTCATTGAACAATTCATCCAACATGTCACTCAACTGCATCAATGTTGCTCTTAACACCATCATCTGAGATTGTACATCATCTGGACATTCAACTCACTCCAGCAGAATAAACTAATCAAAGAACCCATCCAAAACAGCAACCATTTATCTTTATGGACAGTCTTCAATCTGAATCACTATCTAAACTTTCCATGGCCTTTAGCCCCCTTGGTTTCTGCAGAAAATACAACAGTAAGTTCGTTTCCATCATATATATGAGATGATAATCACTGTGGTTGACAAATAAACCTACTAGAAGAAACCTTAAAAGCAGACAGATCAAAAAGAAAGTACCTTCTTTACACACTTTTTTTCTCGGACTTCGTAGCGTGCTTTGGTTAAATCAGACAACCAATTCCCTGGAAAGCAATACTGTCCAGCAAAATGATAGACAGATTAGGTTGAAATCACACTGCACTTTGGCCATTCCACAATATAAAATTCATAACTAAAACATACGAGAGTCCTAATATACCTTTGGAATTGGTAAAGACATTTACAATAAACTGTTCTAAGTTCACTCTCTATATTGCTGCTTTTCTCTCAAAAACAAGCCATGAAAATTTAGACTACTATACTTCTCTTGAACGCCTCAAAAAGGTAACATGCCAATGATCATCTATTTCGTATTAACCTAGTATACCTTTTACTTTTCCCTTGTTCTGAGCGTAATCTTGAAAGAAAAGGAAGCAACATGAAATATAAGTAAAATTGAACAGAAAAGGCCTCCCCATTTACCTGTAAAATCTTGTCAACATTCTTTGCCCGCTTTTTAGGTCTCTGTGGAAGCTTGCTCCCCTTCATTGCAAAAAAGTCATCTTCTTTCTCTTTCCGTGAGAGAGAGATATAAATCCTGGGCCATTCAAACATATCCAGGTTCACCTTCTCTGCATGAACAAAGGCCTCAGTTTCTGAGGGTGTAGACTCGCCAGCCACGCCAACAGCGAGTCCACAGTTCATTTGTAGAGATCCAGGAACAACTTTTTCTAATTTATCTGGAGATTTTGGGGCATGCATATCAGCCCTTCGGTTGAAGACACGACTGTCACTTGAAAATCCATTGATTCCCAGATTTACACAGTTCCCAGAGGGGGATGGATCTTCTGAATTTCTGTAAATCACCAAACAAAATGACAATTTCAAAATGAATTAGCACCGGATTTAAACGGCCATGATCATCCAGAGGCCTAAATTGAACAAATGTGCTGACTATGTCCGCAAACAGTTCCATACATGAGAATCCCACCATATGTGAACCTGGACATGAATGGAACTGCATATGGCCACCAGACGGCTGAGACTATCCAAGGGAGAAATTGCAGGTCCGCAACACATAGGAATCACACTGGCATGGTGCAATTTTCTACCCCAAGAATCACTCCCTGGCCAGATTTGCATACAGAGAGCTGTATGCGGCTAGATTCCAGCACATTCATAGCATTTTAGTCTCATGGATAATCATTGCCCTAATCAAATAGCTCTGTCCACTGCCCTAATCAAGTAGCCTTGAAACAGATTTGATTCCAAACCAAAACAATAAAAAAGACCATATACGAAATCATAACCACTGACCTGTGGATAAAACCGGAAGTAGAAGGGTCGTGGACAGGAGTAGAGGGCCGCAACGGTGTACTTCGTGAATGAACTACCGATGAATTTTGAGCAGATGCAGGAAGCTTTTCATACCTCTCACTTCGCCTATCTATGCGAATCTTCCTTTCCTTCACAGACGTCTCCTCAACAACATTTCTGTTGTAATCAGCTCGATAACCACGAGACCTCTTGTTTTGACCCCACTGTAAGAGCAGATCCCCTGTTCCTTCAAAGACCCGCTTCTTTGAAACCTGAATTTCTTGGCTAGACTTCCCGTCTTCACTTACTTGGTCTGAAGGGGAATTTAAATATTCTAGCTCTTTGTGGGTATTCCCGTTGTGTACTGCAGATGAGCCTCCCTTGAGTCTTACCGATTTCCCTTCCAAAAAATCACCGCCATTCAAAATCCTTCCATTTTCGTGAGCCTCGTCCTTCTTGCATATCATTTTGGGCTTCTTTCCATTACTCGCCGGCATACAAGCCGGACTAGCTGTTTGATATCTGCAGACGCAAATCCAGCGCGTTAGATCATTTCCAATCATATTTTCAACAAGCTTCAACAGCATAAAATTCATCTCAGTAAACACGAAATTCCACTTAAAATAAAGGCATTTCCACAGCTTTTCTCGAAATAAAGGATCCAACCCTCAAAATATCTTGCTTCTATTTTTGGATAGGACAGACCCTGTAGTTTCAATATGAAATACATGCAAGGGAAACGTAAAGTACACTCCACAAACAATCCCATCACATTGTATCCATGGGAGGCAAATCTCAATAACAAATGTAATCAAAAACTTCAAAGAAAACAACCATGAGTCTGTTATTCCAAGCCTCTGTACAAAAACTCGGATTAAACACAGTTCAGAGCGTTTTTTCTTTATCTTTTTCTTCCGGATTCAAATAAAAGGCTAAAACATTAAGAACAAGTGAATCGATTCATTCGAAGACAAAAAGAATCGATTTAAGCATGTATTTCAAGGATTCAAACAAGTTCGACGCCATGACTAAACTTTCCCTAAAAAAAGCGCAGATCCTACACATCAACTAAAAGCCTATTACAGATCAGTACATGGTTTTCCACGGCCGCTATCTTCTTCGCTATTCATCACAATACAGCATCTAACGGCAAAAGCTTTCGTCGTCTTCTCTGTTAGACCTAAAATAAACAACAAACAGAACAGTTCCTGCAACTTATACGTCATTCAATGCTGAAAATTAACGGCGAAGATTACTAATGAAGAATTTGTAAAATACACGCTTACAAATCGTCTCAGTTCAAATCTCCTGCAAGTCCTAAACCAGAATACGTCTAAATTACTCAAAATACAAAAAAAATTACGATTGCTCTACTGTTTCCCTACAAAAAATTTGTGAGGCTTTTTCAACAAGCAAGAGAAATCGAGCAAGCATACAAAATAAAACAAAAAATAGGGCCTCAGAGACGATCGTTGGAAAACAAGTCCTGTTACAAGCTCTGAGCTATGAAATACAAGCAATACACCGAATCAGTAAACCGAAAGCCAACATAGTAAGCCTAAACCGCAATAAATTTACGCCATCCACATCAAAAAATTCACAGAGCCCCAAAAATTGCAGAACAGAGAAAGATTAGTCCAGGACTTTTCGCTGCCAGAACAATTTAAAAATCACAAGACATATGTAGATTTATCAGCACATTTTTTCCACAGCATTCATAATACACAGGATTTATTAGAATTAATAGCTTTTTATCTGCCCGGATCCCCTTGAAGATCCTTCAAACACACCAATTTAAGGGCATTTGACAGGGAGAAGAAGATGATGATGATTACAGACCTCATGGCCAAAGCTGAAATGATCCAATCATCCAACAACCCACCAAATCCTCTGCGATTTTACCAGCCCTTCACAAAAAAAAACATAAGCAGAATTCCAGAAAAAGAAAACCCAAATGTCGTAAACAAGCAAAATCTCAGAGCAGGCCCTCCAAAAATGTCGATAGCCGCTACAAGCCACGGTGTTCTGGGCGCGGTAAAAACCACTTGCAGAGCCAAATTTTGAGTCTTTTCACCTCAAAAGCCTGCAAATTCAAGCACAAAACTGCCTCCACAGTAAGGATTCGCGGGGAGAAATGGCTCTGTGGGGAAATTTCTCCAGCAAACAGAAGACACTAGCAGGAGAGAAGAAGATTTAACGAATGAAATGAAATGAAATGAGAGGCTTTGCTTATTGGATTTTAACTGCTGTTTGTTGAAAATACTGTTATGTAATTTTACGTTTATGTTATAGGAGATGGAAGTGCTTAAACTTTAGGGTTATGTGGAAACAAAGACATTGGGTGAGCCTATTTGTTTTGAGGGAATATAATACAACTTCTATGGAGGTCATCCCAATGGGGATTGGGTGGGTTTTACATAGCCCCAGCGAATACCCTTCACTAGTACTTTTCTATGCTTTTACATTTTGTATGAAATAATGACCCTATAAATGGATAATGTTCACCCTAAAGAATATGGTGTTGAAGTAATAGGGCAAAATAAAAATATTTTTGATCTATATTTTGTTGGGTTTACATATTTAATTTTGTGTATGTAGTAATATATTTGTATGGTTGAAGTTCTAGTTTAATTGTTGTTATCTATTTGATTATGGCCATTATTTTGATCTTGGTCAATAATTATATCTTCTTGAATGTTAATTCGATCTATTTGTCTGACTTGGTTCATGTCCATAGCTACAGATTTGACATCACAATCATGATACAAAATCTAAATCAAATATTTTAGTCAATTTACATATTTTCGTACACTTTGCTCCTAAGCCAACTTTGGAGAAATTATGTTTGTATCTAAATACACATCAACTTGAATGCATTTAGACATAGATGGAATCGTTAATTATGAGAAGAACAAACATTCATATGTGTATTTGAATTCTGAAATCAAACAAGAACTTATGCATATTTAACCACATTCATCTTAGGTCGTGTGAATCAACCTAGTACTTAATTCTAGAATTAATGTGCATTTTTTAAGTATGTCGTCTATCAATATATTTTTAAAAACTACTAATGTGATAGGGAAACCCAAAGAGTGCATAAAAGAGGATATTATTGTCTACAAGTGTATTGAGAAGCTATAAGGTAGAATCCAAATATAGTCATAGATCAAGATTCCAAGTACAAAGTGAGTTGAAGTGGTGAGCTAAATCCATAATAATGAACTCAACCCAACACAAATTAAAGAAGAATATTATGATTTAAAACCACATAAACATATATTTAGGACATTTCTAGATTTTGAGGCAGGCATATCCCATTGTCTCCATCAATTAACTTTCATTCTTTACTCATAAAGGTAAGCAATGTCTCTCCTCGTTTATTTCTATTAACGATATGTTTCTACTTTCTATTTGATATTTGCTTAATTCGATCCACTCCACTCTAGCAGCTCATTAAATCTAGGTTGATTTGTGTTTAACTACTCAATTTAATCAATTGACCTAGATTATCCCTAAAGGAACATTTTATTTTTATTTTCCTTTTGGTAAGCTTGACAAACTTTCCCAACCTAAACTATTATATAAGATTTGATATTTCTCATTTATTTTTTATTTTTTATTTTTAGATTTGTTTTGCCTTTTTTGTTTCTCTGTCTCATTGATTTATCTCCTCTTTCTAAGGTTTGGTGATTGATTTTTGTTGCATGTCCTTATATCCTCTCAAGTCATCCTTATCATTACTAAGAGTTTTCATTTTTTGCTCATTTATGGTATATCTCTAATTTCTTGTTTTCTCTTGTTTATCTAGGTTTTTAATTTGTATTGTCTTGTCCTTCTATACTTAGGGTTTAAGGTTCATAGTAAAACCTAGTTTCCTTATAATCCCACCCTAGATGTATATTACACCTTGGAACATTCTAGAGTGTTTCTTCCTTGGCTACTTTGCATCCATGGGTCTCAAATTTTAATAGATGTTTGGCTTTCATTACATAATATCATTCTATATTTAGTATACTTAAGATGAATTTTGCAATGATAAGGATGTGTTTTCCAAACAGATTTTATTTTATTGTGTTTCATTACTAAGAACATTCACGGAATTAATTATTGATGATGGCATGCTTATTAGATATAGTTACATGACATATATGCTTGAGCCTAATAATGATCATATGAATTGTGACATTGATGACCACTCTTTCTTTAATGGTTTTATCATATGAGTACCTATACATAAGTGCCACACATAGTAGCAGTACATCTTGTGTCATGATAGTAATGAGTCCCTAAATGTGTATGAGTTATATGATTTACCTAAATTATATTGGATATTGTTGCATATATTTGCTGACATTAATGTTTTTCATTGATGTCAACATATTCCTACTATGGATGGCAGTGTTCCTGTGTGTTTCGGGTATGTTCAGTGAAAAGATTATTTTGGTACGGCTACTGTATTGAATATCAGATGTTGTGAAGGTATAAATTGTTTCAATGATGTCTTTAGTTGATCTATGTCAACTTACAAAGGTTTACATGATGATTAGAGTGAGCTAGGAATGATTTATCAGAGACTGGTATTTTGGTTATTCAGGCAAAGACAATGTTACAATTCTTGGATCGGTGTGGATTGGTTATGCAATATTCTTGGTTGCTAACCTAGTGGTGAGTTCAGGACATGGATGTGTGTCCTCAACTTGATTGGTTCATGATTTGGACACTGGCAAGTTATCTTTCCTTAATGATAGAGGTTGTTGATTGGTATTCCTAATGAACAATACAGAGATAGTTATGAATTATGAGATAGGGTTGTTCTTGTTATTGTCGTGGCATTTCATGTTGATTGATGATGTTTCTAGATCGTATCTTATTCATGTTGTTGGATCGCATTGGGTTATGTGATCATATTTGGTGATTTTTCATGTTACGTGTTGTTGTTGTTATTATTATTATTATTGGCCGACTTGATCATGGTGTAGCATGTTGTGAAGGATTATGGTGTGATTTATGGATCTGGAACATGTTCGAGGATGTTTTTATTGATCATTTTTATGTCTTGGCCAGCATTCAATGGATTGCATTATGTATTGATCTCTAATGATTTAATATTTTGTAAATAGGTCCCTAGCTAGACCTAGTTGAAATAAAGTTGATGAAATGTATAAAATAGAATGTAATCATTTTGTAAATGTGAGTGATTGTGTGGTATGGAAGAGTGAATGTGAAAAGGTATGAGTGGAATCTGCAATTGAGGCAGAGATTTGATGTGCTTCATTGGAATTGTATTGGCATATCAGAGATTTTCTCTGGACCAGTTCGTGAGTTATGGATTGTTGTCCATTATGAATTGTAATCAGAGATTGTTGTAAGGTAGTGAGTTTTATTTTGGGTTGAATTCCTTGTTGTATTTGAGAAGTGAGCTCTATGAAGTGTGTTTGAATGCATGTGCATTCCCCTTTTAACACTCTTAACAAGGTATTGTGCTTTTAATATAGTACATTCATCTTGTGGGTTTGATCCCCACCGTGATTTTTCCCTTAACCGAGTTTCCACGTCAAAAATCTTGGTGTTGTGTGTTGATTAATGTGTTGTGATCTTGCATTTGTGTTTATCATTCAGATCTAAGATTAAGTTTATAAGTTGGATAAGGATTTGGAATTTTGTGACACAACTGATTCCCCCCCCCCCTTTCAGTTGTGTGTGTTGCCTTGATTCTAACAAATTATAGTTGATGGTGATCCCTATAATGATGTTGAATTTCAAAATACTCGTATCTCACATGCTCTTTCTTCAAATGATTGTTTATTCTTTGATGGTAGTATATTAGTAAAATCATGTTGAATGTGTTAGTATTGCATTGCTCTTGTACGCTAATAGTGTGGACTTTTAAAAAGAACAAATAAATATGATTATGATGGTTCTATGGAGGCTTATTTGTATTTGAAAACATTCATTATTACTAATTACATGCATACATACATCCATACATGTATGTGTGTGTACATGCATGCATGCATGCATGTTTACACACACATACATATATACACGTGCGCGCGTTCACGCACATACACAAAGATTAACACATGGCCAAAAGTTTGATTTTGTCTCCTCATATCTGTCCTACTAGCATATCAAATCTTCTTATGTCTCAAGCTAAATCTAAGATGAAGGAATATGAAATTATCCACCAAATGCAAAATAGTCAAGCTAATATTTATTTATGGGGCTTAATTTGCTTGTCACATTTTTATCTAATGAAATAATAAAGAAAAATTTGGAGAAGATTCATGTTGCATCTTCTAATCCACAAGTGGTAGCATATTTGATTAAATTTAGTAGTCATAAACATAGTCATAATATATCAATTAATAATAAGGATATTCCACAAAATGACATGGTTAAGAAATGCTCGCCTCAATATATCATATGATTAAACCTAGAAAATTATTATTAAGAGATATCTAGTAGGTAATGGATCTAGATGTAATAATTTGGGGTAAAGATTGTTTGAGATTGTTTGAGATAGTAGGTAATGGAGCCTATTTGTTTTGATGGAATATAATAAAACTTCTATGGAGGTCATCCCAATGGGGATTGGGTGGGTTTTACATAGCCGGGCAGCGAATACCCTTCACTGCTAGTTTTCTACGCTTTTACATTTTCTATGAAATAATGACCCTGTAAATGGATAATGTTCACCCTAAAGAATATGATGTTGAAGTAATAGGGAAAAACAAAAATATTTTTGATCTATATTTTGTTGGGTTTACATATTTAATTTTGTCTATATAGTAATATATTTTTATGGTTGAAGTTCTAGTTTATTTGCTATTATCTATTTGATTATGGTCATTATTCTGATCTTGGTTTATAATTATATCTTCATGAATGTTAATTTGATCTATTTGTCTGACTTAGTTCATGTCCATAGCTACATATTTGACATCACAATCATGACCGTGATCCACCTTACTACAAAATCTAAATCAAATATTTTAGTCGATTTACCTGTTTTCGTACACTTTGCTCCTAAGCCAACATTGGAGAAATTATGTTTGTATCTAAATACACATCAACTTGAATGCATTTAGGCATAGATGGAATTGTTATTTATCACAAGAACAATCATTCTTATGTGTATTTGAAATCAAGCAAGAACTTATGCATATCTAACCACATTCATCTTAGGCCGTGTGAATCAACCTAGCACCTAATTCTAGAATTAATGTGCATTTTTTAAGTATGTCCTCTATCAATATATTTTTAAAAACTACTAATGTGATAGGGAAACCCAAAGAGTGCATAAAAGAGGATATCATTGTCTAGTAGTGTATTGAGAAGCTATAAGGTAGAATCCAAATATAGTCATAGATCAAGATTCCAAGTACAAAGTGAGTTGAAGTGGTGAACTAAATCCATAATAATGAACTCAACCCAACACAAAGTAAAGAAGAATATTATGATTTAAAACCACATAAACATATATTTAGGACATTTTTAGATTTTGAGGCAGGTATATCCCATTGTCTCCATCAATTAACTTACATTCTTTACTCATAAAGGTAAGCAATGTCTCTCCTCGTTTATTTCTATTAACGGTATGGTTCTACTTTCTATTTGATATTTGCTTAATTTGATCCACTCCACTCTAGTAGCTCATTAAATCTAGGTTGATTTGTGTTTAACTACTCAATTTAATCAATTGACCTAGATTATCCCTAAAGGAACATTTTATTTTTATTTTCCTTTTGGTAAGCTTGACAAATTTTCCCAACCTAAACTATTATATAGGATTTGATATTTCTCATTTATTTTTTATATATCATTTTTAGATTTGTTTTGCCTTTTTTTTGTTTCTACGTCTCATTGATTTATCTCCTCTTTCTAAGGTTTGGTGATTGATTTTTGTTGTGTCCTTATATCCTCTCAAGTCATCCTTATCATCACTAAGAGTTCTCATTTTTAGCACATTTTCATTTATGGTATATCTCTAATTTCATGTTTTCTCTTGTTTATCTAGGTTTTTAATTTGTATTGTCTTGTCCTTCTATACTTAGGGTTTAAGGTTCATAGTAAAACCTAGTTTCCTTATAATCCCGCCCTAGATGTATATTACACCACGGAACATTCTAGAGTGTTTATTCCTTGGCTACTTTGCATCCATGGGTCTCAAATTTTAATAGATGTTTAGCTTTCATTACATAATATCATTCTATATTTAGTATACTTAAGATGAATTTTGCAATGATAAGGATGTGTTTTCCAAACAGATTTTATTTTATTGTGTTTCATTACTAAGAACATTCACCGAATTAATTATTTATGATGACATGATTATTAGATATAGTTATGTCATATATGCTTGAGCCTAATAATGATCATATGAATTATGACATTGATGACCACTTTTTCTTTAATGGTTTTATCATATGAGTACCTATACATAAGTGCCACACATAGTAGCAGTACATCTTGTGTCATGATAGTAATGAGTCCCTAAATGTGTATGAATTATATGATTTACCTAAATTATGTTGGATATTTTTGCATATATGTGCTGACATTAATGTTTTTTCATTGATCTCAACATATTCCTACTATGTATGGCAGTGTTCTTGTGTGTTTTGGGTATGTTCAGTGAGAAGATTATTTTGGTATGGCTACTGTATTGAATATCAGACGTTGTGAAGTATAGATGGTTTCAATGATGTCTTTAGTTGATCTATGTCAAACTACAAAGGTTTACATGATTATTAGAGTGAGCTAGGAATGATTTATCAGAGAATGGTATTTTGGAGAAGATTATCTAGTGAAATAATAAAGAAATTTTTTGGAGAAGATTCATGTTGCATCTTCTAATCCACAAGTGGTAGCATATTTGATTAAATTTAGTAGTCATAAACATAGTCATAATATATCAATTAATAATAAGGATATTCCACAAAATGAAATGGTTAAGAAATGCTCACCTCAATATATCATATGATTAAACCTAGAAAAATCTTATTAAGAGATATCTAGTAGGTAATGGATCTAGATGTAATAATTTGGGGTAAAGATTGTTTGAGATAGTCATGTAAGAAAATATGCAACCACATATGGCAAATCTCCACATATGGAAAATCTCCACATATGGAAAATGAGAAATATGTGCAAACAAATATTCAAAAGCTAAATGAAAATAATATACAACATATCCATTAAAGATGGCACATGATATAACCTAGGAAAACCCTCACATGGAAAAACACAACTTCCTAAAGCATCCATACTCCATGTATTATTCAACAATGCAATATTACAAGTACATCTATGAACACATCTAAATCATAACCTCCCTACAAGCATGTAACCATACATCCAATGTCATGCTTCAATCCCTCACACATTCAACAGGATATGCTCTCAACCCCTTAGCCAAAATGGCCAACTAGCCAACCTTAAACAACTACCCTTGCAGTTGCTTTTATAGAGATAAGCTCCCACAAAACTACCAAGTTTATCACATAAAACCATGTGACTAATGTCATGAGTTACAAAACCATTAACCTCACATTTAATATTGGGTACTAAATTCTCACTTTATAAATATTTATCCATTATTAAATTAAATGCATTTCCTTAATGCACGAAACCCACATTACAATTATTTCCCAATATTACTTACAACACATAAAGTGGACAAGAATGTTAACTCGTATGTCCATCTGGGTTCCCCTAGGTGCACCACAAATAATAATAAATAATACATTATAAACATTATGCAAGGTGCACAAAACATAATTACTAACATTATCCCACTTATATATACATTCCATAATGGGTAACAAGTAACCTCAAACATGAATAAGGTAACAATCACTCTATCCACATATACCATCAAGGAATCAAAGTGCTTCATGTGCTCCATCAAGATACGTGTAATAAGAAAATGAAGTGACCACCATCTTAAATGTGAATCTCTCATCCTCCATCATTCCACTACCACTACACAAAGATAAGAAGATACACAATTTGTTGAAATGAAGCATAAGTCCTGCCTCAATTGATATCCCAAACACAAACACTCAATCCAAAGGTATCAATATGCAGTATTTATCAAGAACCAATATCCACGGTTAAAATAGCACCCACAACCAATGCTAACACATCCAACTATCCATACCTCATTAATATACAAATAATATCAAGTTAATTTCATGTCATCAACATACACAACCCATAACATGTAATAATAAGTTGCAAGTGTTAAACCTGTCATTGAAGAACACACACCCCTAGGAACTCTTACTACATAGATAATGTTGAATCTAAAAATCAAGACATCCAGAGATCTACTTATTGGAAAAAGACATTGCTATGGATTGTTTGTATGTTGTCATTGATGAACACCATACATGATTCTTATGGTCAATTGACATATTTTGTGATTACCAAAGGTCAGATCATAAATTTGGCTAAGTATGGAAGAACAGGGACAGAGTACAGGCTTCGGTAAATGGATCGATATGAACTGGTACAGAGGAATTTTGAGTTGCGAAGCTAGAAAAATATTCTATAGTGTATATATTCTATCTTCATCTATGATCACACTTGTTCATGATATAGTTCTTTTGAGTTATGGAGCTTTGATTACCGGGTATACAATGAATTGTGAAGAACAATGACAGTCAATTTTTGGATCGATCAATGATCCTAATAGAACGATGACTCAATCAGCTCAAGATCTATAATTGATGGAGCCAACATGATTGATTAATTCTATGTATTTGGTCAAGGTTAGCATGAAGATTTAATTATTGATTTGGTTTATGTTCTACATGTTACACTTTATGTTCTTGAGGCCGACCAACTGAGATATTATTTTTGCAATCGGGTATATAAGATCGAGTTTTTGTGATGAATTATATGAGTGATGGTTAGATAAGCTAAGGATATATTATGTATGTGTGAAGGATTAGAATCAGAGGTTTGATTGGCAGTTGAGCATAATTTTATGTTGTGCTTACATGAAATTGTACAAGCATAGTTGATGTTATTTCTTAGTTCACTTTATTGGATTGTAGTCCAATCATTTTGTATGGCAGTGAGCCTTTATATGTTGTATTTGAGCAGTGTGCTCTAGGTTGTAAGCCTAAATGCACGTGCATATGTACTCAAAGCTTTAACAGGGTTATTATTTTTGCAGAAGTAATTACTTGTGGGTTTTATCCCCACCGTGGTTTTTCTCTTAACTAGGTTTCCTCGCAAAAATCATGGTGTCATACTATTGTGGATGTTTTATGTATGCTTATGTTGTTTACTTTCATTTATATTTGGCTTATGGTTGTGAAATTATTTTAATTAGGTAAAAAAAATTAGAACACTGATTCATACCCTCCTCTCTCAGTGTTCCTCAATCCTAACAATTGGTATCAAAGCTTGGTGCCTTGGAAGAAGTCTAACAACTTGAGGAGGATCTTGATGGTAGATTTAACAGTGTTCAAAGACAACTATTGGTTGCACTTTAAGATCTTTACAAATCAAATGCTCACAATCTAGAATTAGAAAAGAGACTCAAAGATGTTGAAAACTTCATTGAGAACTTGAAGGAACAATTGAAAAAATCTAGAGATAAAAGGAAAGATCTTGTTGAACATTTGAAACTGAAAGGAAGTATTGATGATTCACAAGCCTTGAAGGAAAAATTGAATGAATGTGAATAACTTGAAAAATATAGAGATAATCTAAAGAATTAAATGGAAGTCATGGTATTGAAGATGACTAAGTATGTTGAAGCAAGGAAAAAGAATGAAGAACATCTTGAGCAATCTTTGAAAAACAAAACTGATGAATGTCATAAACTGAATTGTGCGATTGGATAATTGTAGATTGATCTTGAGGAATCCAGACATAATGAACAAGAGATTGAAATGGTGAATGAAGTTCTTAGGAGTGATCTTGTTGTAGCTATTGAATTCAAATATGGTTCAACGAAACTTGATGAACAACTTGAGAGCTTAAGGCTGAAAAGAGATATACAAGGACTTGGATTTGAGAAGGGAGAAAGCTCTGGATCTAGTTAGAATAGCACCTTATTAGATAAACAGGTGGAGGAACCTAAAAGGACACCTATGAGGAAACCTAATGGACAAAAATTCAATGGGAGATGCTTTTAATGCAACAAATTTGGTCATAGGGTGAGTCAATGCAGAGGCATACCAAATGCCACATCCTTTTTTTACTATTGTTTCACTTGCTATAATTATGGAGACAAATCAAATGAATGGTGTCCAAAGGTGAATAATTACGTGAACCAAAGAAAGATAACCTGCTACAAATGCAACAACTTTGGACATATGGTGAAGCAGTGCAGATTGAGGATAAATCCAACGAACACAAGGTATGGAAATGTGATGTGTTTTAATTGCAACAATTCAAGTCAAATTACAAGGAATTGTAGATACAACAATATGAAAGCCTTGGTAGAAAGAAACAATGTGCAAAATGATAAAGGGAAGAAAATTGTTGATGTGGAAGAGGTTAAGAAAGAAATGAGTAATACATGGGTTAGAAAAGAACATATTAATGCTACTGGAAAGATCGTGCCATATTCTGGTGTGAAAATATAATTAGCAAATTGATTAGGTCATAGACCTAAGGGGGAATTTGTTAGCATAATTGATGTTGAGTTTGTTGAGATTTTATGTGTTTGGTAAGATGCTCGGTTGTGATGTTGTTGTTTTCATTGATGTCAACTTAGTGTTTGTTGATGTTGTTATGTTGATGTATGTTCAAGAGATTGAATTATGTGTTGTAGAGATAACTGGAGTGTGTGATCATACATGAAGACTAAGTGATGTATCTAGATTCTATATCTACAACTGCAAATATTTATCTTATGTATTGAGTGAGTTATGATTTGTTGAAGTTTGATAGGTTAACAAGAAGAACAAGATATTGCACAGGAAGAATGTTTTGATGATTTTGTTAACAATGTTTTGATTCAGATATTATGGTCATAATATGTGTATCTTGGATATATCATGAGGTTATGGTTGCGACCAAATCATTTTTTGATGATCGAAGTCAAAGTTTCAAGTGACAGAAGGTTGTTCAACAAATAATTAAAGGTGTTCTTTAGAACAGTCAGTCAAATCCTTGATCAGTGATGTTGCATCATGTTGTTGTAAGTGTTTATGTGTTTGAGGGATCATGGTGTTGTTGTTGATTGATGAGGATTGTTGAGTTGGCATGTTGTGATAGTTGAGATTGGATTTATTGGAGGTTGTGAAAGAACATTGAAGAATGTATTTTGGTTTGACTTTTCTTTGTCAAATTGATGTGCGATGAATTAGAAGGTCAACTTGAGTTTGTTAGAAAGTGTTCAAGATCAGTAACATGTTTTAGGGCTAGCTCATTGGGCGGGAAAGGTTGTAAAATGTTTTGTAAGGTAGTTGTTTACCCCAATGTACTTATATTATATAAATATGTAAAATGATGAAATAGACAAGTGTAGATCGTGGATGCAGAGGTGTGATCGAGAGAGAAGAAAGAAGAGAAGATTTTATGTATGTGTAGAAGAGATTGAACTTGAACTAGATCGATGTTAGCAAAGGAAGTGCTACTTTCTCAGATCATTTACTTGTTGATTCCTAACAGCTTCATCAAGCTAAATCCCTTAATCGGGTAGATCCTAACATGTCTGAATTGTAAATCCTTTAACTAGATGATTCTTTGATTAGGGTTTCAAATCCTTTAATCAGGTTACTCCTAATAGGGTAAATATCCTAATAGGGCTATAGGTAAATCCCTTAACCGAGTGACTCCTAACAGGGTCTTGCTCTTAACCCACTAGTACATTTGAGGCCAAATTTCGACAGAAGTTTCCGACGGGTAACTTTTTCTTACGAATTTGGTGTTTTTTTTTTGTATTAGGCCCCGATGACGTCGATATTCTGATGGGTGTTTAATTGACCATCGAAACTCTGACAGATTCGGGGTATACATTAAAAAAAAAAGTGAAACAACCTCATCATTTTCATTTCGATTGGAGAGCGGGAGAAAAGGAGCGACAACTGAGCGCGGGAGAAGGTATGTGATTTCTTCATCTTTCGAGCCTCTAGCATCATATTTGAATGCATTTCATTTTATTGTTGAGGG